>CM040185.1:83486122-83498622 GCA_022606455.1 Callitettix versicolor | reverse complement strand
GTTACGAATTAATGTAAAAGAGTGAACCGCTGATAATTACGAATTAATATAAACGACAAAAGCATAGCTAGCTTTTAAAAATATAACCTGAAACTTTTTATAGTATTTCAGCTGTTCAATAAAATCAGCTGATCGTTACGAATTAATGTAAAAGAGAAATTAACATAGCGAGTTTTCAACAACATAACCTGAAACTTATTACAGCCTATCAGCTGTTCAATGAAATTAGCTGATCGTTACGAATTAATATAAACGAGAAATTAGCATAGCTAGTTTTTAACAACATAACTTAAAACTTATTACGGACTATCCGCTGTTCAATAAAATCAGCTGATCTTACGAATTAATATAAAACGACCTCTTAATATAACTACTGATCTTTAATATAAAAACTGATATAACTACCACAATTAAATTAACTCTTTTCTTAAATCGGTCAAACTTCTTCCTAATGTGTAGCGTCCGCTTAACACGCAAGGTCCTCGGTTCTATCCCGGGCGGAATCAGTATTTCTTAATTATAGTCATTTTAACATGAGACTTGCGACGCGCAAAATATACTGTTATATATCAATATAAACGTGTTCCTCGCATCACGCGTCCCGCAAAATCTAACATCAAAATCAGCCCTAAAACATGATACATGTTAACAAAATTTAGTCGCGTGTACTGTACAGGCGTTGATACTCACAAAGCGTGCACACGGCGGTTTGTACGATGCGCGAACAATATGCGCAGATGATAATAAGGGTCAAAATAAAGATTTATTGCGGCAAGCCGCTTTTCGCTGATTGGAGCGAATTTCCGAAAATATTTTTTATCACAATTTTTTGAAATTTGGATTTCACCATCACATTCAGCATTGAAATCGGCAAGTATTAGCAACAAAAACTTCCAAATTACTTTGAAAATACGAAAATCAACCCTGACAGGCGTCAAAAATTAAAAGAATCTTAATTTCGTTTGATTTTGAAAATACAAAACGATGGCGAAATGAGATTATCACAAAAATTTAAGACAAACGAACTACAATTGTGAACGTGAGCGTATTAAAGCACACACACACACACACACACACCCACACACACACACGCGCACACACGCACGCACACGTGCACACACGCACGCGCACGCACACACACATACGCGCACACAAAACACACGCACGCACGCGCGCACACACACATGCACACACGCGCGCGCGCACACTCACACACACGCGCGCACACACACACACACGCACACACGCGCGCGCATACACACGCACACACACACACACACACGCACGCACGCACGCACGCACGTACGCACGCACATATTTTAATGACACCTCACAAAGTGTGCACATATCAGAATCGAGTGCAGTTCAAGACCTCGGGTCTGGGTCTTACTATGATGACTGCTCCAATAGCTTATTTTTCCAAAAAACATTTTGCTAATAAACCGCAACGGTCGTACTCACACAGTTAGATTTTGGGATGAAATATCATAAGAAAGTATCAATACTTAACTAGATACTGGTACCGGAAAAAATATCGATACTTCATGAAAATCGAAAAGAATTTACCGATATTACTAAGTATCGAATAAAAGTATCGAAAGAAATATGACGGTAATATGAAAGAAATTTAATAGATAATTTATACAGTAGGATCTACTATATATGTTTACCTTCTATTAAGTCCTGAGGCAGGGGGTGCAGACTAGCTGCACCTACTTAGAGGATTTAAACGTCCCTCGCGGTACCCGAGTCTAACACACACTTACACTTACAACACTATACCTACGACTTTAACACTTTACACTCACACTTACATTTAGGGAGGCGATAATAACCTCTATGTGCTTTTCGCCTTAAAATAACACACAAAAAATACTTTGTATTACTCGTAAAAGCAACACAGTAAATTAACCAGATATAACAGTGTTTCCCACACAAAAAACAATAAATGAAAATATTTAAACCCAGTTCTTACACACATAAGATAAGAAATATAACATGTATATAACAAAAACAGTAAATGAAAATGTATATACAAGTAATATTTTAATATATAAATATATACACATACCAAAAGCAATAAATGAAAAAATGCGCGTTATAATTATAAGATAGAAATAACCTAATTTGTTATCCATTAGATTCTGTTAGATATAAATATGTAGGTACCGTAGGATGATTTTAGCCTACATTACGCTTTGGTCATCTGGAGATAGTTTAATGGCACGTTTTGATTTCAGGTTCGAACCTCCCGAGGCCGACGATAGTGTTGTATAAGTTCAACAAAATAATTTACCTATACCTGATTACTAGTACTGATATTAGTAAAAGTATCGAGTAAAAAAAAGTACTAGGTATCGAAATAAATGTATCGACACTTTACTGGTATCGGGGATGTCGGTTTCGCCCCTAGTTAGATGTCATCACCACTTGGCACCAACTTTGTGCAAGCTGTAGCACGACACGTGTTGCCGAGTGAGTCATCGACAATTATTAAGACAAATCACAATCAGCATTAAAATCGGCGTACACTGGCATTAAAACTTTCAAACTACATTGAAAATACGAAAATCAACCCTGACCTGCGTCAGAAATAAAAATTCTTATTTTCATTTGATTTTGAAAATAAAAAACCATGGCGAAATTAGATTTTCAAAAACATTAAAGACAGTTAAGACAGAAGAACTATTTTTCAACCGAGTTTCAACTAAGTTTCAAACCGAACTAAAATTGCAAACGTCAGCGCACGCATACACGCGCACGCACTCACGCGCAAGCACGGTGCGCGTGTACTCACATACACGCGCGCGCGCGCACACACACACACACACACACAAGAGAACACGTGCGCGCGCTCACACACGCACGTACGCGCGCACACACACACACACACACACACACACACACACACATATGCGTGCACACTTACACGCACGTACGCGCAGGCACACATTTACAAGCATGCACACGCGCGCGCACACACACACACACACTAACATGTCCGTACGCACGCACGAGCATGTACACATACACACCCATGCGCGCACACGCACGCACGCGCGCGCACACACACACACACACACACACACATTACCGACATAAACGCACATATGCGCACACACTCACACGCGACCGCACATACACACGCACGCACTCACACACGCACGCACGCGCGCACACACGCACACATGCGCGCTCACTTACACGCACGTACACGCAGGCACACATTTACAAGCATGCGCGCGCGCACGCACACACACACACACACACAAACATGTCCGTACGCACGCACGAGCATGTACACATACACACCCATGCGCGCACACGCACGCACACACACACACATTACCGACATAAACGCACATATGCGCGCACACTCACACGCGACCGCACATACACACGCACGCACGCACTCACACACGCACGTACGTGCGCACACACACACATGCGCGCGTACTTACACGCACGTACGCGCAGGCACACATTTACAATCATGCGCGCGCACACTCGCGCACACACACACACACGAACATGTCCGTACGCACGCACGAGAATGTACACATACACACGCATTCGCGCACACGCACGCGCGCGCGCGCACACACACACACACACACATTACCGGCATAAACGCACATATGCGCGCACACACTCACACGCGACCGCACATACACACGCACGCACGCACTCACGCACTCACACACACACACACACACACACACACACACACACACACACACACACACACACACACACATTTTAACGACCCTTAGAAAAATAATTGATTTTGAGGGTCAGAATCAAGCGCATTTCAAGACCCTCTGTTCAGGGTGTAACCAGCACAGATACATAGCCATAATTTTACTGTACATCACCAAAATATCAACGAGCTTCACAAAACCGCTTGCAAAGACCAAAACCTGAAATAGAATTTCACAATTACGCTTCATTACGAATTCGCGGTTGTCCAGCTTTGAATAGGCAAGATTTGTTACGGCGGCATAGGGCAATCTCGGCACGGAGGGTTCCGACTGATGATGGCGGAGGGTGGGAAGAAACAGGTGCTGGCGGCCAGTGTTTGCCCAGCCTGGGGGGGGGGGTCGTAATCGACGACTTTCTGACAATTTCTTAATTGACCCAAAATTTGTCGAGGGGTTGTACTGAGCAAACATGCGAAGTATGCTTTTAACGTATCAAGCTGAAACAATAACTTATACGGCAGTGAGTGATTTCCTAGTGCATTTATTTGTATTAAAGTTGGCAGGACTGCGCGTACTTTCTCACTGTTGTTCGTTTCCTAAGAAAAATCTGTGATCAAAGTCAAGTAACAAATTCCATACAGGCGTCAGACAAAAGTCAGAGCGTGCTTAAAAACTAACTTCGAATACACTGTTTAAGGTTTTATATATTGAAAACAGAGTATTTTTCTTGTGGCTGTTACTTGTAAATGAATTTTGAGTTATACAAGTACCAAATTTTTTCGTTTTTACATTTATATTTTCAAATATGAACCGTTAAAAACATGAATGTTTCAGAAAGGGTAGTAGTACATTTCTGACTAGGCATATTATATCGCATGAGTTAAGAAAATTTTACTGCGGCAGTTATAGAGAACGTAAAAGTAGGCATTTCATTATGTCACAAAAATAACGTAGGCATTGCATGTTGATTTTTAAAAATCGATTCCTTAAACTTTATTCGAATTTCACTCATATGAATTCGTACTACACTTCGTGCTACATTGTACTTTTACACTTATTCCTATACTTAGTTCTACACTTTGTATCATACTTAGTTCTGTATTTACTACACTTATTTCTACTCTTTTTACTACACTAAAGATCTACAATATTACAACTATACTTTATACTATACTCTGTCCTACACTTTAGTTGTATACTTTGTGCTAGACTTTGTACTACAGTTAGTTCTACACTTTGTACTGCACTTAGTTCTGTATTTACTACACTTAGTTATACTCTTTTTACTATACTAGAGATATACAGTTGTAGTATTGCAACTATACTTTATACTATACTCAGTATTACACTTAGTTCTACACTTTGTGCTAGACTTTGTACTGATCTCAGGTCTACACTTTGTAGTACACTTAGTTCTACAATTTGTACTACAATAGAAAAATGTGTAGTTGTAGTATTACAACTATTCTTTATACGAAACTCAGTCCTACACTTAGTTGTACACTTTGTGGTAGACTTTGTACTACACTTAGTTCTACACTTTGTACTGCACTTAATTCTACACTCACCTTTAAACAGTCCCATCAGCAGCTGATTGTTGTAATTCAGGTTCTTGTGATTGCCTTCGCGCTTCACTTCCTGTCCTTAAGGACTGCCGAGATGACCTTGCTGTCTCTGTAAATATATAACAAGAGACAAGTGTATACACAAACGAAATATAAATTAACCCAAAAATAAAATATCAGAAACAGTGTTTAGACAAACTACAGAGAATGAA
This sequence comes from Callitettix versicolor, assembly GCA_022606455.1. Classification (NCBI taxonomy): domain Eukaryota; kingdom Metazoa; phylum Arthropoda; class Insecta; order Hemiptera; family Cercopidae; genus Callitettix; species Callitettix versicolor. The sequence goes on along the minus strand of CM040185.1, from coordinate 83,493,144 downwards.
AACTATTGTTTGTTTCTTCTAGGCAAATAGTTCCCTTAAATCACAGTTTTGGCAATACTAAAATTGTCGAAACTATGATTTAAGGGAAATATAGAAATTTCTATTACCTTTGAAATTCATGGCAGCAATCGTGTCGCATAAGTATGAGCTCAATCGGTCATTTGTCTTCAAATGATTTCGAAATGACACCGTGTGGATGTTTGTTTACTTTTGGGTATAATTTATATACATCTTGTTCACTGTACATAAGTTAAGGATGTAGGAATCAAAAGAATTAATACACAGACATAAAATGTGTTGGTTTTCTTTGGCAACGTTTTGGCAAACCTGAAATGTTTTGCTTTTCAAAATTTCTGGGACGAAAATTTTCGCCAAAAATAAATAAAACAACGGTATAAGCGGGAAATTTGAGACACACTACTCCTAATAACCGACTTGACTAGTCATAATTTTAATCATCGATTACATTTACGGTCTGCAAAAACATCAGAAAAATAAAAATGAACCTTGATTTTTGTTGTTATTTTAAGGCGAAAAGCAAATTGAGGTTATTATCGCCTCCCTAAATGTAAGCGTGAGTGAAAAGTGTTAAAGTCGTAAGTGTGTGTGTTAGATTTGGGTACCGCGAGGGACGTGTAAATCCTCTCAATAGTTACAGATATTGCAACACCTGCGGGGTAAATGAACCTTGACCACCGTTATATTCGGCAAGAAAGTCTTTGCTCTGTGCCATCAAGAAACTTACGATCGCAACTCTTCTATCTCTGGAAGAGGAATACCCGTCAAGAAAATTAAAATTGTCAAGTAGACAAACTTTTCAACCTAAATTTTGTATAAACGTTCGATTAAGACTCGCCTAATAAGTCTGTAAACATTATAACAGAGCTTTCAGTCAATAATTTATATTTTCCCCGGTCATCCTGCAAACTTTACTTTTGATCGAAGTAAACGACCTAACCTTTGCGTAATTGTTTACTTCCGTTGCTAGGCGACGTTGCATTTTTTATAGCCAAAGTCACGGATCGGGATGTGTACTAAACAGGTAATACAATTTGTAACAGATTCATATAATGAGCGGCGGTGTCTAAGAATAAAAGTTGGCCTAAATTCACCAACCGCTGGATCGATTTCGTTAAAATTTAATGCGTAATGATCGACCTGCATCATTACCGACTGTTTATTTTCCACCTTATTTAATGTCAATGAACTTTATTCGGAATGCTCTACTGTCTTATGTCTGTTGGTAATGCCATAAATATGAATTAGATAAACATTCATTTGGTCGATAACGAGAACTAGAAGTTTTAACAAAGAAAACACACACACACACACGCGCGCGCGCGCGCACACACAGAGAGAGCGCGAGAGAGAGAGAGAGATTTAAAAATCTATACCTGGTATCACCTCGTCCTCAATATTCTCAAACATCAGGACTTCGACTCCCGGTAGCGGCGAGGCGGCTGGTTCATCGTCACTAGGCACCTTATCCTGACCTTGAGGACTCCCTTCGCCCATGGCTCGGTAGATTTCGGCCCTGGTCTCCAGGATTTCGCGTACAATTTCTATATCAAAGGAATTAAACAATGTAACAAGTACGTATGGTGTACTGACGTGATAGTTGTCAAGCTCACGGTGTTACTCACCCGATAACAAGTCTTTGTTTTCCACCATCCTCTGCATCTCCAGCGTCACTTCTCCCATCAGCCACGACATGAAGTTCTCTTCCACATCTGGAACACCAGGAATATATTTTAAAAACAAAATTTTAAAATAAAATTTTTAAATTAAATTTTAAGTGAAAACATTTTAAAAATAAATCGAAAAATAAAACACACAATTTTATGAAATGTGTTTACATTTCGTACTATCTGTACCCGGCCACGAGTTGCTGTGGTTCAGTCTGGTTAAATTTAACAAAGCATTCGGAAACATTGAAATGGAATTGTAAAATTGGAAATGTAGAAATCTTAAATGGATCGTAAACCGGAAAGATTGAAATATAATCGTAAAATTGGAAATTTGGAAATCGTAAATTGGAAACATTGAAATATAATAGTAAAATTGGAAATTTAGAAATCGTAAATAGATCGTAAACCGGAAAGATTGAAATATAATCGTAAAATTGGAAATCGTAAATTGGAAACATTGAAATATAATAGTAAAATTGGAAATTTAGAAATCGTAAATAGATCGTAAACCGGAAAGATTGAAATATAATCGTAAAATTGGAAATTTGGAAATCTTAAATTGGAAACATTGAAATATAATAGTAAAATTGGAAATTTAGAAATCGTAAATAGATCGTAAACCGGAAAGATTGAAATATAATCGTAAAATTGGAAATCGTAAATTGGAAACATTGAAATATAATAGTAAAATTGGAAATTTAGAAATCGTAAATAGATCGTAAACCGGAAAGATTGAAATATAATCGTAAAATTGGAAATTTGGAAATCTTAAATTGGAAACATTGAAATATAATAGTAAAATTGGAAATTTAGAAATCGTAAATAGATCGTAAACCGGAAAGATTGAAATATAATCGTAAAATTGGAAATCGTAAATTGGAAACATTGAAATATAATAGTAAAATTGGAAATTTAGAAATCGTAAATAGATCGTAAACCGGAAAGATTGAAATATAATCGTAAAATTGGAAATCGTAAATTGGAAACATTGAAATATAATAGTAAAATTGGAAATTTAGAAATCGTAAATAGATCGTAAACCGGAAAGATTGAAATATAATCGTAAAATTGGAAATTTGGAAATCTTAAATTGGAAACATTGAAATATAATAGTAAAATTGGAAATTTAGAAATCGTAAATAGATCGTAAACCGGAAAGATTGAAATATAATCGTAAAATTGGAAATCGTAAATTGGAAACATTGAAATATAATAGTAAAATTGGAAATTTAGAAATCGTAAATAGATCGTAAACCGGAAAGATTGAAATATAATCGTAAAATTGGAAATTTAGAAATCGTAAATTGGAAACATTGAAATATAATACTAAAATTGGAAATTTAGAAATCGTAAATAGATCGTAAACCGGAAAGATTGAAATATAATCGTAAAATTGGAAATTTGGAAATCTTAAATTGGAAACATTGAAATATAATAGTAAAATTGGAAATTTAGAAATCGTAAATAGATCGTAAACCGGAAAGATTGAAATATAATCGTAAAATTGGAAATCGTAAATTGGAAACATTGAAATATAATAGTAAAATTGGAAATTTAGAAATCGTAAATAGATCGTAAACCGGAAAGATTGAAATATAATCGTAAAATTGGAAATTTGGAAATCGTAAATTGGAAACATTGAAATATAATAGTAAAATTGGAAATTTAGAAATCGTAAATAGATCGTAAACCGGAAAGATTGAAATATAATCGTAAAATTGGAAATTTGGAAATCTTAAATTGGAAACATTGAAATATAATAGTAAAATTGGAAATTTAGAAATCGTAAATAGATCGTAAACCGGAAAGATTGAAATATAATCGTAAAATTGTAAATCGTAAATTGGAAACATTGAAATATAATAGTAAAATTGGAAATTTAGAAATCGTAAATAGATCGTAAACCGGAAAGATTGAAATATAATCGTAAAATTGGAAATTTGGAAATCGTAAATTGGAAACATTGAAATATAATACTAAAATTGGAAATTTAGAAATCGTAAATAGATCGTAAACCGGAAAGATTGAAATATAATCGTAAAATTGGAAATCGTAAATTGGAAACATTGAAATATAATAGTAAAATTGGAAATTTAGAAATCGTAAATAGATCGTAAACCGGAAAGATTGAAATATAATCGTAAAATTGGAAATTTGGAAATCGTAAATTGGAAACATTGAAATATAATACTAAAATTGGAAATTTAGAAATCGTAAATAGATTGTAAACCGGAAAGATTGAAATATAATAGTAAAATTGAAAATTTGGAAATCGTAAATCTGAAATACTGAAATGGTATCGTAAAATTGGAAATTTGGAAATCGTAAATGGATCGTGAATCGGAAATACTGAAATCGAATCGTAAAATAGGTAATTTGGAAATCGTAAATGGATCGTATATCGGAAACACTGACATGGTATCGTAAAATATTTAATACAGCATGGTTACTTTTAAGTTCAACAGACGGCGCTGTTTTTTTAAAAAATATATGTTTACCTGTGACATATGTGACATCTATATAAAATGTTAGTATGTGTATAAAAACATGCGCTTGTTCGAATACAACGTTGTGGCAAAATTTAAAATCAATTGGTGAAGAATTTTTTGAGATTTAAGATTTTGAACAAACGAACATTTAAATTTTTATTTACATAGATTATGTATTTAGTAGAACTACTTTCTTCACACTGAAATCAACATTACTTAATGATAGGTTAGAACGTATAAATAATAAATTGTAAATTACTGATACCAAACGAAACTGAACAGGAAACAAAGATGTTTAAAAACGGTTTTAACCTTTTAAAAATAATATTTTTTTAATGTGCAATTTACGTAACTTCGTAATTTTTCAATTGAAAATTTCCAACGTTACTATTATATTTCAATGTTTCCGATTCACGATCCATTTACGATTTTCAAATTTCCAATTTCACGATTATATTTCAATTGAAACACGATTAAACAAACAATGTTTTTGAAATGTTTGATATTCTAAATGTTCTATTCAGATTCAAGCCAAAGATTTCAAAATTTACAGTTTTCTGCCCACTAAGGGTTCAAAAACCCTAAGTTCTTCAATGTCAATAGCATAATCGGATTCAGCACAAAATTTCCTTTCAGTGTCACACTCCACTGAAAATAACCGCGGATAATTAACTCCCTTTGAAAATTTTCTTCTAGTCCCTGCATTTTTCGATGCTGAAAAACGAAAGCAGTTTTGGTTTAGTGTTATAAATTTTAAGTCAATCGATTGATGATCCTTTATCTCGTTATCGTGACACTGAGACAGGCGGAATTTTTGAAAGTTGTTTGGAAATTTTTAGTGATTTCAGAATTTTGGTTAGTAAAAACAATGCACGATTCGTGCTTGACTACGAATAGTATAATTAATTGTTCTTAGTATAAATGCTCACGTATCGAATGATCCAGCTTTTCTTCATGGAAATATTATGTTTGCAATTTTATATCGTGTCAAATCGCCTTACAATAATTAATTATTATGATATTTATAAAAGAATATGGAATAAAATTATATTATAAAAAAGTGTGTAGCAAATTTAACAATAGAAATAGATCCAAAAGAAAATTAATCTACATATTTAAAAAAAAATAAAAAAAACGTAATACAAATCAGTCTAATCTATTTGCTTCATTTTTTTTTTTTTAAGTATAGAATTTCTATCAGACACTTAGAACATCGTTTACAATTAGAGTTTAGCTCCATTAGCTAAACGTTCCTTCCATGTTAATCTTATGTAAAATATTTTTTTAATGTGATCACGTTATTACTTAAACATACGTTCGTTAACTGAACGTTGATTAGTTTTATTAGTTCATTAGTTTTACCACAGAATGCAGCACATTCAACTGTTTTGTTCATTTATGTTTACGCAGCTTTCCTCTATACTGTATTTTAATACGTTCAAAATTAATAAAAAAATATTTTTTTTCTTAAATTTTAATATATATTTGTAAATTAGAGATTTAATGTCAAAATGTGTTTTTTTAAAATTATAGTTTAATGTTTTTTTGTTTGTTTAATTAATAACAATAAAATCAAATAAATCGAATTTATAAAACACAAATGTTGATACGTTGAATAATATCTTTCCAACATGTTCTTTATTCATTGAACAATTTATAAACATTCACCATCACTAAACCCTACTAATTTATTCGTGAATAATTCATAAATAAAAACAAAGATCGTTCACCGGGTACTTTATTGTAATCTCTTTTATTTATTTGAATAAATATATAATCAAATAAGTCTGCCTTCATAATACGAATTTTATACGAGAAAGTTATTTTGGGATTTTTTTTCTTACGAGCTGTGGCTCTACACAACTCAAGTATTCATTCGCATTGGGCTTATCATTAAATTTTTACTTAGTTTTTCTTATGGCTCGTATTAAATGATTTTTTTTTATTAAAAAGAATTTTCCCAAAAGATCCACGTAGATCGATTTTTGAGTCAACACATAGTGTGTAAAACATTTTAATAAAATCTGTAGTGTGCTTTCCAAGGAAAAAAGAGCACACATACATACCTCGTTTAATATATATATAGGCCACAAAATAACCTAAACTAGTACAAATATTTCTTAACAAGTCTGTGATAATACGAAACTATTGACGTGATTCACTTTGGTCAACAACAAGAAACGTGACTTTGTCAAGAGTTTCTTACAGTTCTTCACAAAATTAAGTTCTACACACAAAGTGTAAATTTTAATTTAAAATTACGCGTATTATAACTTTATCAAAATATGTAAATTTTGAGAAACTGAAATTCTTAAGTTTTCTTCGTCGGCTGCATTACGGCGAGAGCGATGAACGATGTGTTTCGTTTGTTGCCTTTCGTGAATCAAGTAAACCTCATAGTGTGTTTGTCTGTGTGTTTCCTGTGAGCCAAGTAAATTTCATAGTGTGTTTCTTTTGGGTGCTTCTCGTGAGCCAAGTAAACCTCATAGTGTGTTTGTCTGTGTGTTTCCCGTGAGCCAAGTAAATTTCATAGTGTGTTTCTTTTCGGTGTTTCCCGTGAGCCAAGTAAACCTCATAGTGTGTTTCATTTGGGCGCTTCCGTAAGTGAGTGTATTTTGTTCGGGTGTTTCATGTGAGCCAAGTAAACCTCATAGTGTGTTTCATTTGGGCGCTTCCGTAAGTGAGTGTATTTTGTTCGGGTGTTTCATGTGAGCCAAGTAAACCTCATAGTGTGTTTCTTTTCGGTGTTTCCCGTGAGCCAAATAAACCTCATAGTGTGTTTCATTTGGGCGCTTCCCGTAAGTGAGTGTATTTTGTTCGGGTGTTTCCCGTGAGCCAAGTAAAC
>CM040185.1:83438622-83483622 GCA_022606455.1 Callitettix versicolor | reverse complement strand
TTACGGTTTTTCGACGGGATAAAGTATATTCAGGGTGATTCAAAACTATAGCACAATTTCTCTGGAGTTGCATGTATAACTACAAATATAAAAAATTCGTATACACAAATGTCCAGAAAAGCTTAATTTTTTCACTGACAGCCATTTTGTTTTTTAACAAAGTATTGTATATACATATATAATGTTATTAATTATATATATATATATATATATATATATATATATATATATATATATATATATCGTTAGGAATTAAAATTATGATTTTATTTGATAGCTTTTAAGATTGTAAAGAGGATACAGCCAAAGAGTAAACACTATTGACAAAGATGTAGAAACTGCTGACATACTGCCTGTTATAAACAAGGTATGTAGAACAGCAGTTTAGATAAAAGCTTGGGAAGTAGTAGGTAGTGGTCAGTCGATTCTGGGGGGACCGGAGGACCAGAATCGAAGTACGTCGGGAAGTGACTAGGGCTTCAGGAAGACATTCCCATGCGGTGCTGGGGAGAAGCGGATCGGCAGTATACGGGGTAAGTAGACAGTTTTGCGTACACGTCTTTTCTTTTTGGGTTGAATAAACTGGGGCACAAGTTTCCGGAAAGTATTTTGAAATCTTAACTCAAGGAAACGTTTTAGATCGGGTAACACAATATTGTTCATTCTTGGATTGTTATCAATTGCACAAATAGCCAAATGGATACAAGAAAATTGTATCAATTTAAAGATATTTTTGAACCACTGTTAGTTGATTCTGTTTAAAGAAAATCCAGGTTAAAAATATTCCAAATTACTAACACTCTAGAACGGTTCGATCAATAAAATTCAAATTTTGCTTCTTCGCCTGATAACGACCTAATTGCGAAAAAATAATAAACTTCACACACTGATTTGTTGGTTGACGTTTAAAACATACAAACCAAAGTAAATCAATAACGATAAACTTCAGTGACATATTTCAAGGTCTTTTTTGTAGCACTTTTAATTTCCTATCGAGTTGTGTAACTTTTAAAACTGGAGGAAGTAAAAGCTGATTTGTTTCTGGAAAATCGTTTCCATCATGTCAGCGAGACAACTGAGTATCACGATTAAAAATTAATTTGTTGTTACAACTGTCACGTTTAAAAGTTAATTTGTTGTTACAACTGAGTGTCACGGTTAAAAATTAATTTGTTGTTACAACTGTCACATTTAAAAGTTTATTTGTTGTTACAACTGAGTGTCACGATTAAAAATTAATTGTTGTTACAACTGAGTGGCACGATTAAAAATTAATTTGTTGTTACAACTGAGTGTTACGATTAAAAATTAATTTGTTGTTACAACTGAGTGTCACGATTAAAAATTAATTGTTGTTACAACTGAGTGTCACGATTAAAAATTAATTTGTTGTTACAACTGTCACGTTTAAAAGTTTATTTGTTGTTACAACTGAGTGACACGATTAAAAGTTTATTTGTTGTTACAACTGAGTGACACGATTAAAAATTAATTTGTTGTTACAACTGTCACGTTTAAAAGTTTATTTGTTGTTACAACTGAATGTCACGATTAAAAACTAATTTGTTGTTACAACTGTCACATTTAAAAGTTTATTTGTTGTTACAACTGAGTGTTACGATTAAAAATTAATTTGTTGTTACAACTGAGTGTCACGATTAAAAATTAATTTGTTGTTACAACTGAGTGGCATGGCAAAAAATTAATTTGTTGTTACAACTGAGTGTCACGATTAAAAATTAATTGTTGTTACAACTGAGTATCACGATTAAAAATTAATTGTTGTTACAACTTAGTGGCACGATTAAAAATTAATTTGTTGTTACAACTGAGTGGCATGGCAAAAAATTAATTTGTTGTTACAACTGAGTGTCACGATTAAAAATTAATTGTTGTTACAACTGAGTATCACGATTAAAAATTAATTGTTGTTACAACTTAGTGGCACGATTAAAAATTAATTTGTTTTTACAACTGAGTGGCATGATAAAAAATTAATTTGTTGTTACAATTGAGTCTCTCGATCAAAAATTATTTTTTTGTTACTACTTACTGCTTCCTCTCTTTTCCTCCTCTCTTGTTCTTCCAGTCTTTGTTCTTCTGCTTTCTCGGCCAATCGTATTTCCTTGTACCTGACCACAAAACATTAATTTTGTAAAAATAAATCGAATACGTGATAGTAAAATTTATTAAAACCTTTGAAAAATGAGTCAACAGTGACTTAACTTTATCACCTTAAAATTTCATTAAAATTTGGCAACATGTGTCCTCTGTAATATAGGCTAAGAAAAGTAATAAATGTCTATATATGTTTTACGAACTCGATAATTGAGTTCAAAGTTTTTTTTTATTTTATTTTGAGGGGAAATTTTTAAAAATATATACTTGAGGCATCATGTATGTAAAGTTATCACGAGCTGTGACCGAATGAATGAACTCATTTTTCTAAAAACCTTGATTTTAAACACATAGCAAACAAAGTCACAGTTATACTTTCTACTTTTTGTATAGCGGCATTGTTTATGTACGACTGGTACAATTGCCATCTGGTAACGGGTACTGACAGCCCTTATCTGTTCTATGCTACTGAACTCACCTCCTCTGTTGCTCCCGTATACCAGCTAGCTCGTCTTCCTCCAAAACCTCGATCAGCGCTTGTTCTATGGTCTTGCCCACAAGTACTTCGAGGATCGGTTGTACTTCGGTTTCGAAATGAAACAGCTGAAATTAATATAAATATCAAATCAACGGACGCAAAATGTTTAGTTCGTTATTTATTTTTTAAATCGATCCAACGGCGGTCAGGGTTTATATTTTGTTGCAATTTACGCACACTTGTAAAATTTTTAACATAAGTACAGCTTGTTGTTCCAAATAAGTGTCTGACTTTAGTCTGTGAACCATTCGGCCATATTGAATTTTTCCCCAATAAGACTGATGGTAATAAACGGTACAGATTACTCATATTTTTATCATGTTTTTGTTAAGTCACTTTGGGTTTTGTCCGGGTGGAATTTTGCAATAGATTTTTAACTAACTTCCCGATGAGCTAGAGGTTTGAAATTGTGTATACATATCTAAACTCGATGGCAATACAATACCGAGTTATTTTCGAGTTGCAAAAATATTTAAAGACTAATAATAAATAATAAGTGTTTGACTAAAAATAAATTTTGAGAAAAATAATAAATAAATGTATTTATAATATCATCACCTACCAATAATAAATAATAAGTGTTTGACTAAAAATAAATTTTGAGAAAAATAATAAATAAATGTGTTTATAACATCATCACCTACCAATAATAAATAATAAGTGTTTGACTAAAAATAAATTTTGAGAAAAATAATAAATAAATGTATTTATAATATCATCACCTAACAATAATAAATAATAAGTGTTTGACTAAAAATAAATTTTGAGAAAAATAATAAATAAATGTATTTATAATATCATCACCTAACAATAATAAATAATAAGTGTTTGACTAAAAATAAATTTTGAGAAAATAATAAATAAATGTATTTATAATATCATCACCTAACAATAATAAATAATAAGTGTTTGACTAAAAATAAATTTTGAGAAAAATAATAAATAAATGTATTTATAATATCATCACCTACCAATAATAAATAATAAGTGTTTGACTAAAAATAAATTTTGAGAAAAATAATAAATAAATGTATTTATAATATCATCACCTAACAATAATAAATAATAAGTGTTTGACTAAAAATAAATTTTGAGAAAAATAATAAATAAATGTATTTATAATATCATCACCTAACAATAATAAATAATAAGTGTTTGACTAAAAATAAATTTTGAGAAAATAATAAATAAATGTATTTATAACATCATCACCTACCAATAATAAATAATAAGTGTTTGACTAAAAATAAATTTTGAGAAAAATAATAAATAAGTGTGTTTATAACATCATCACCTACCAATAATAAATAATAAGTGTTTGACTAAAAATAAATTTTGAGAAAATAATAAATAAATGTATTTATAATATCATCACCTAACAATAATAAATAATAAGTGTTTGACTAAAAATAAATTTTGAGAAAATAATAAATAAATGTATTTATAATATCATCACCTAACAATAATAAATAATAAGTGTTTGACTAAAAATAAATTTTGAGAAAAATAATAAATAAATGTATTTATAATATCATCACCTACCAATAATAAATAATAAGTGTTTGACTAAAAATAAATTTTGAGAAAAATAATAAATAAATGTATTTATAATATCATCACCTAACAATAATAAATAATAAGTGTTTGACTAAAAATAAATTTTGAGAAAAATAATAAATAAATGTATTTATAATATCATCACCTAACAATAATAAATAATAAGTGTTTGACTAAAAATAAATTTTGAGAAAAATAATAAATAAATGTATTTATAACATCATCACCTACCAATAATAAATAATAAGTGTTTGACTAAAAATAAATTTTGAGAAAAATAATAAATAAGTGTGTTTATAACATCATCACCTACCAATAATAAATAATAAGTGTTTGACTAAAAATAAATTTTGAGAAAAATAATAAATAAATGTATTTATAATATCATCACCTAACAATAATAAATAATAAGTGTTTGACTAAAAATAAATTTTGAGAAAATAATAAATAAATGTATTTATAATATCATCACCTAACAATAATAAATAATAAGTGTTTGACTAAAAATAAATTTTGAGAAAAATAATAAATAAATGTATTTATAACATCATCACCTACCAATAATAAATAATAAGTGTTTGACTAAAAATAAATTTTGAGAAAAATAATAAATAAGTGTGTTTGTAACATCATCACCTACCAATAATAAATAATAAGTGTTTGACTAAAAATAAATTTTGAGAAAAATAATAAATAAATGTATTTATAATATCATCACCTAACAATAATAAATAATAAGTGTTTGACTAAAAATAAATTTTGAGAAAAATAATAAATAAATGTATTTATAACATCATCACCTACCAATAATAAATAATAAGTGTTTGACTAAAAATAAATTTTGAGAAAAATAATAAATAAGTGTGTTTATAACATCATCACCTACCAATAATAAATAATAAGTGTTTGACTAAAAATAAATTTTGAGAAAAATAATAAATAAATGTGTTTATAACATCATCACCTACTAAATTTATATTAAACATCAATGTATAATAAATAAAATGACAGTCGCATTGACGATAAACAATAGTAAGTAAAAGTGAAAACATAATGTTGATAATTCAAGATTAGCAACAGTTCATTTTTAAGGTTAAGTCTGAACTCGTTTTTTTCAAAGCAGTGTATCATTCTTATATAACATCGTATGTTGCTACCTTGTAATAGTAGATAAAAGTAACAATTTTTTTAAGGTTAAATCAAAATTAATTATGTAAATAAAGGTACACTAATATCTATAAAACTTTACTGTCACAAATTTTTAAGACAATCTGTGTGTGATTATGAATTTATTGTAGAGATAAAATTAAATTCGATATCCCATTTTAAAGGTTCTTTATGTGGAAATGTGAATAGTTTTTTTTACATTTCGTATACATTCATTGCTTTCAAAAATCTTTCTGTATCTTTAAAGCAAACAAATATAAAAGCGGGCCAAATTATCTCTTAAAAAACCTTTTAAACGCTGTTTGGCACTCGACCGTTCGGCACTTCGTTTGTGATTTTGTTTGTTACGCGGTTTTGGCCAAACACATTGACCGTTTGTTTTTAAAACAACCTTGTATAAAGCCCGAACGACGTATTGTAAGATTTCGCCCATTCACTTCCGTTTCAATATGGCGGCCTTTAATTTAACGATAACGAATGACGCAGTTTTTGTTACAAATTTGGTACGCAGCTACCTTTATGAAACCCAAACTATGTATTTGTAAGATCTTTTTACATTCCGTTTCAAAATGGCGGCTCTGACTTAACTATTACTAGTGTAGTTGCTGGATAATTCCGTAATTTGACGGTTGCATGGAGAAAACGTACACAATTTCCAATAAAGTTGTCCCAGTAATATTTCCCCTAAATATTACGGTTAAACTGACGGAAAAGATTTCGAGCCGCTGTCGTGGATTTTTTTTTTTTTTTAACGTCCGACTATTGTGCACACTTGGGCTAATGCAGACGATGAGATGATTTATAGCGTATGAAAATGCCAAGCCCTGGCCGGGAATCGAACCCGGGTCCTCGGGGTGAAAGCCCAGTACGCTATCAACTAGGCCACCGAGGCGACTCCGCTGTCGTGGAGCGGTGGCCAGGCAATAAATTACAATATACTGCTAATGTTTTTTGAAATGTTAATAGTTTATGTTTACGTCTTCTGTACCCGTGTGTACAGTTTTCCAATTTGTAATGAACGAACTATAAAAGTTCGAAAATCAAACGATATAGATTTCAATTTCAAGATGGCCGCCGTTAAACATTTTTAAACGTTCCGTAGTATTACTTACATCTCCGGGATATATTTGCGTAGCGATATCGACCCCCACTTTGGCTGGGACAAACAGGGGTGTTTCAGGGCGGTCCAGAAAGTTATCAGTCTGGCAGGCTATCTCGCTGCCTTGGGGATGGTCGAACAGCTGCAAATGAAAAACATTGATCAAATTAATCAAAGTATTCCGCAGATTTTTCGCTTTTGTAAATGAGCAGTTCACAAAATGGTTACCTCTTCAAGGTACTGCTCAGTCTGCACTTGCTCGTGTGTCCTGCCGTCCACTGGTGGCGGAGTCCCTAGCCTCAACCGCAAGGCCCTCGTCTGTTGGCCCTGAGCTTTACGGCGCGCCAAGTTCCTTCGCCTCGCCTCCGCTTGTCGGGCTGCTTGGGAATCCGCTCCCATCTGAAATAAAACATCGCAATTAGTCATGCACAAATTTCTAATGTTTAATTGTTTTTCAAAAAAAGCTCAAATATCGCCTATTTTAGAATAAAAACTTATAAAGTCCACGCGAAAATTTCCGTTTCAAAAACTGTAGATAAAAGTTGGATTTATTTCTAAAATAGGTGATATATCAAACTTTATATAAACGAAAATATTGAAGGACTAAATTTTTAAAAAAATTAACCATTTCCCAGTTTAGATTCGGGTTTTCAAATTAATTTTTACTAATTTCAACGTATAAAAGCATTTAACTTGTGATATATTTAGATAAAATTTTTATCCGTTACTTGATTTAAAAAAAAAACTAAATTATTTTGTATTTTTCACGTAAAATTTGATAACTTGATATACTTAACCTCATCGTGCATTGCATATTTTCCAGACGTTTGTCGAATGAACTAGATTTTTTACGCCATTATTGGTAATTAAAGATCATTGGAAGTCGTTGATACCAACGGGAATGTTCGTTCTTAAATATAGGTTATATTTTGGAAATTTGCTTCCATCACGTCAGCGAAATGTCACCATGCTGTACCACTATTATTTAAGCATCCTTCAATTAATTTTTAGTTAATTTTCATTGGAAAATGAGCTATTGGAACTGCCATCATAATATAGACTTCAAAATAACCTACGTCTACCTGATCACTATTTGAGGGATTGTTAAATTTATAAATAAATTTAAAAAAACGTTTGCAATTTTGGAAACGTACATAAACCGATTTTGGAAATAATTCGAACCCATTAAAATTTGTTTAGCATTTTAAAAATGGCGGCCATTTAAAATATTATAACTTTTTTCGGCTTAATTGTTTTGATAATTTGATTTCACTATTTTAATTAGCGTTAAGCATTAAAACTGTATAAACAAACATTTTGAAAAAGTTTAAATTAAGAAATTGAATTTAATGGCGGTCAAGGTTTATTTTCACACTTTCAATGTAGTTTGAAATTTTACAATATTAAGAATATGCTTAATTAATACATCATTCTGTTGCCATTTTGAAAGTTACAAAATAACCAGTCTTATTATTTCCGACGACAACAGACAAAAACACGCCACTAATATAAGAGCCGTCATGGCATTTAACGTTTTAATTTTTAATGTTTGTCGTGTTGGTAGCACTGCAACGATTGCATACTAAAGCACTACTGGCATGCAGCTACGTGTCGGGTCGGCATGCAACATGAAGCTACAACTCACCTGCGTCGACAGTAGTTTGGCGTTTCCGAAATTTGGGTTCCATTTCGGCTGCTGATCAAATCAGTGCGCATTAGAAATTACAAAACAACAAATAGCCTACAGTACTGGTGTCGTTTTTTTAGAACTTATCTGTACATTGGGCATATCATCTACAGTACATCTTAAAACATTTCTGTTATTGAGCCAAAAATAAAAATCGTGTATCATGTTTTCCCTTTTTTTAATTTTAATTACGATAATTTGTTCGAAAACACGACAAATTAACATAGCAACCTTTTAACAAATTCAACAACTTAACCTGAAACTTAACATAGCCTATCAGATGTCCAATGAAATCACCAGAATTTTAAGAATTAATATACAAAAACTGATTTTTTTTAATATAACTACCAAAATTAAATTAACACTTCATTACATGTATATGTAATGAATTAAATCGGTCAAATATCTTCGTAATTTCCGTTGTGTAGTTGTTATCACGTGTGCCTTACACACAAGTCCCCGGTTCGATCCCGAGCGGAAACACAGTAACCTTCAATTTATAATTAGTTTAATATTGGACTTGCGGCGCACAAAATTAACTGTTGTATGTCAATATAAACGTGTTCCTCGCATCACGTGACCCGCAAAATCCAACCTCACGACCAGCCCTAAAACATGATACAGGTTTGTGGATGCGGTATTTTGTTGTAACAGAATAGTTCTTTGAGGCCTGCACCGCTAACTAAATCTCGTAGTGTGCTAACACAAACACACACACACACACACACACACATACATACATACACACACACACACACACACACACACATATATATATATATACACAAACACACACACAAACACATACACACAACACATACACACAACACATACACACACAACACACACACACACACACACACACACACACACACACACACACACACACACACACACACACACACACACACACAACACATACACACACACAACACACACAAACACACACACACAAACACATACACACATACACAGACACACACACACACAAACACATACACACAACACATACACACACAACACACACACACACACACAAACACACACATACAAACACACACACAACACACACACAACACATACACACACACAACACACACAAACACACACACACAAACACATACACACATACACAGACACACACACACACACACAAACACATACACACAAACACATACACACATACACAGACACACACACACACACACATACACACACACAAACACATTCACACATACACAAACACACATACACACACATACATACACACACAGACACCAAGACACACATACACACACACACACACACACAAACGCACACGCACACAACACACACACAAACACATACACACACACGCGCGCGCGCGCTAGATGATCACGCCAATACCTAATTTTCCCAACGGAAATTCGCTAATTACGTTCAGGGAAGCAAGGTGAGGCCCCCCTAAGGAGCTATTCAGACATATTTGGCAGATCCTCCCGTGACAGTAGCATTCGCATTCGGAGAATCGATATGTAACGGTGTGTAGTACACGCGACCTTGTGCGTCGTCCTTACAGTCAATATTAGTATTGGCCATCGTTTAAACAATAAAAGCATTCGCCTTTGTTGAAAGAGAATAGGTAAAACACGCAGCTATCCCGTCTAGCTGCAATAGAAGCGAAGTTCCACAATCCCGATCTAAACTTACACAATACACTGGGCAGTGACGGGAGAATCTTATCTCTCTTTATAGAGTGTTATATCTACAAAAGTATTGTATGTTTACGTCAGCGGCTTTATTGTGTCCTCACCTAGTAATGAAACATGAAGACGTTGGCTAGGCTTGAATTAATTGAGGAGGTGTAATATGAGGACGAGTGACTATATAAATTAACATAAGCCACTTCACGGAGGTTCGTACACTGGATACAGAGATCATACAATTTCCAATAAAATTGAACCAGTTACATTTTTCTTAAATGTTACGTTTACCACTTAGATTGGAGGGAAAAGCTTACGACGCTACTTCTTGTACAGAATGGTTTTATAGAAGACATAGAAGGAATCTAATGTTAACGAGGAACAGACACTCTACAACACTACCTACTCTATGGACTGGATTGATGAGTTAGGTTAGGTGAAGATACATCGGGGGGGGGGAAGTAAATTATATAGGTTTATTACACTCTATGACACTACCTACTGTATAAACAGGAGTGATGGGTTGGGTTAAGTTAGGTTAGGTGAAGGTACGTCAGGGGGAAGTATATTATATAAGTTTATTACACTCTTTTACACTACCTACTGTATAGACTGGATTGATGGGTTAGGTTAGGTTGGGTTAAGTGAAGGTACATCAGGGGGAAGTATATTATATAGGTTTATTACACTCTATGACACTACCTACTGTATAAACTGGGATGATGGGTTGGGTTAAGTTAGGTTAGGTAAAGGTACATCAGCGGGAAGTATGTAGGTTTATTACACTCTATGACACTACCTACTGTATAGACTGGATTGATGGGTTAGGTTAGGTTAGGTTACGTGAAGGTACATCAGGGGGAAGTATATAGGTTTATTACACTCTATGACACTATCTACTGTATAAACTGGAATGAAGGTTTGGGTTGTTAGGTTAAGTTAGGCTTGGTGAAGGTACATCAGGGGGAAGTATATAGGTTTATTACACTCTATGACACTACCTACTGTACACTGGATTGATGGGTTAGTTTTAAGTTAGGCTAGGCAAAAATACAGCACGGAAAGGTATATAGGTTTATTGTACTCTATGACACTATTTTCCCGGAAAATACAGGCACAAATTATTACTTACTGTAGGCACAGGATGTGAGAAGGTGGTTCCACGGACAACCCTGCGATCGGACATGATGTTCCCGTACGGCAGAGGCATGCTTTGGGACAACACATCTCTGCGAATAGAGAAAACAATGCAAATTACATATACACTTAGTAATATCTTATCTTAACTTATTGTGTAAATTAATGTTTAACAAACTTAGTTTATAACAATGCATTAATTAATAACATGAATACATTAATGGTTTACTAACAAAAGTAAATCCGTTTCTGAAGTTGCATTATTACGTTTTCGATAACAGTTAATAAGTTCAAATAATACTTTAATAAGTACCTAATAAGCCGAAAAATGCGTTCCTTAGAACGCCTTCATAAGATTATAAGACCACTTATTATTAAGTTTCTAAGATCAGTTTAACAAGTTCCTAAACACACCTCTAATATAATAACTGCTTAAGAACGCCTTGATAGGTTTCTAAAAATACTTCTTAAAAATGTTCCTTATAAAGCCTTGTGATACGTTCCTAAAGTCACTTCTTATTACGTTTTTAACACCACTTTATATTATGTTCCTAAAAATACTCTAATAAGTTCTTAAGAAAGTCTAAACAAGTATCTAAAAACTTATATGAATGAATTGCTAAAAAGCTTAAATATATTTTTTTTTAAATTCCTCTTAATAAGTTCCTTTAGAATGCCTTCATAATTTCCTAAAAACACTTAAGTTCCTAGTATCATCTAAATATGTTCCTAAAAACATACGTTCTAAAGTACGCCTTAATAGTTATCTAAAAATTCCTTCTAATAAGTTCCAAAGTACGTCTTGATAAGTTTCTAAAACCACTTATTTTTTGTAACTTTATGTTCCTAAAAACACTACTAAGATTTCTTAAAGACGCCTTAATACGTTTCTACAAACATGTCTTCATCAATTTATAAGAACACTTTTAATAGATTTCTGAAAATACCTCTTATTATGTTCCTTAGAACGCCTTGGTTCCTAAAAACACCTCATTACGTTTCTGAGATCACCTTAATATTTTCCCAAAAACACTTATGATATGTTTTTAAAAATTCCTTAATAACTTTCTAAAAACATTTCTGTAAAAATATCTCTTAATACGTTCCTTAGAACGCCTTGGTAAGTTTCTAAAAACACCTCAATAAATTTTTGAGGTCACCTTAATATTTTCCTAAAAACACTTATATGTTTTTAAAAATTCCTTAATAATCTTCTAAAAACATCTATGTAAAATACCTCTTAATAGGTTTCTTAGAACGCCTTTACAAGTTGCTAAAACTCTTCTTAATAAGTTCTTAAGAACGCCTTCATGAAATCCTAAAAACATTTCTTAATATTTTTTTAAAAAATAATGCCTTACAAAATTTCCAAAAACTAAAAACACTTCTTCTCTAAAAAAAAAGAAGCTCTCTCTAACGTAAGCTTCCTAACCATAACGTAAGCTTTAGCTACGTTTCCCCAAAGCTTCCCCTAATAACGTCTGCTTTGGTTAAATTTTAAAGTCGAATTTTGATGCTCTCTCTTCTTACGGATTTCCTAAAATTCAATATCTCCTGTACGGCTTAATCTAGCAGTGCAGTTAATATTTTTTAAATACATTTTTCAATTAACAAATTTTTAATAACGCCTCAATTATTTACTGAAAAATCCGTTTAAAGTTTCTAAAACCGCCTTCATAAGATCTTAAAAAACACCTCACAATAAGTTTCTTAAGAACTTTATAATTAGGCCCCAATATCACACCTTAATTTATTAAATTCTTTTTATATTTATCTTCTTTTAGGCTAGGATTATTGTCACTATGTTGAGTATAATGATCTGCCTTCCCTAGCTTCGTCAATTCTACTTTTGTTGACGCGTTTCGGAGAACATCCATCTTCAAAAACTATATCTATACTCTATACTTGAGTATAAGAGGCCATAATATACTTGAGTATAGATACAGTTTTTGAAGATGGAGGTTCTCCGAAACGCGTCAACAAAAGTGGAATTGACGAAGCTAGGGAAGGCAGATCATTATACTCAACATAATTTATTAACTCTAGCACAAAAGCTGACAAAATGCCTTGGCTTGCAAGATGATATAAGAACACATCAATTTGTTTTTAAAAACAACATTTTATTTATTAAATAATAACCATAAAAAATAATAGCGAGGTTTATTTGAGCTTACTGAAACCATTACGTAAGCTTTGCCTACATTTCCCCAAAGCTTCCCCTAATAACGTCTGCTTGGTTAAATTTTAAAGTCGAATTTTGATGCTCTCTCTTCTTATGGATTTCCTAAAATTCAATATCTCCAGCTTAATCTAGCAGTGCAGTTAATACTTTTTTAAATACATTTTTCAATTAATCGTTTAATTTCTTTATTTATAATCAAAATTTTTTACAAAAAAATAATATTGTAGAATTAAAGATAATTTCATATATACTGTAGATTAGAAAAGCTGTAGATATTTCAGCTTTATTTACCCGTTTCACTGTGTATTTGAGGCACGGCAGTCGGTAAGCGGATCGATGTAAGCATACGGTTACAATCCACCGGTGGGTAGTTTGCAATAAAACAACAATTTATTACCGTCGACGTAGACGATATTGTGCACGTTGTATATAACAACATGATTTGTGCTTCGTGACGTCACAACCTACAATTTGAGGCACGGCAGTCGGTAAGCGGATCGATGTAAGCATACGGTTACAATCCACCGGTGGGTAGTTTGCAATAAAACAACAATTGATTACCGTCGACGTAGACGATATTGTGCACGTTGTATATAACAACATGATTTGTGCTTCGTGACGTCACAACCTACAATTTGAGGCACGGCAGTCGGTAAGCGGATCGATGTAAGCATACGGTTACAATCCACCGGTGAGTAGTTTGCAATAAAACAACAATTGATTACCGTCGACGTAGACGATATTGTGCACGTTGTATATAACAACATGATTTGTGCTTCGTGACGTCACAACCTACAATTTGAGGCACGGCAGTCGGTAAGCGGATCGATGTAAGCATACGGTTACAATCCACCGGTGGGTAGTTTGCAATAAAACAACAATTTATTACCGTCGACGTAGACGATATTGTGCACGTTGTACATAACAACATGATTTGTGCTTCGTGACGTCACAACGCTACAATTTGAGGCACGGCAGTCGGTAAGCGGATCGATGTAAGCATACGGTTACAATCCACCGGTGGGTAGTTTGCAATAAAACAACAATTTATTACCGTCGACGTAGACGATATTGTGCACGTTGTACATAACAACATGATTTGTGCTTCGTGACGTCACAACGCTACAATTTGAGGCACGGCAGTCGGTAAGCGGATCGATGTAAGCATACGGGTACAATCCACCGGTGGGTAGTTTGCAATAAAACAACAATTGATTACCGTCGACGTAGACGATATTGTGCACGTTGTATATAACAACATGATTTGTGCTTCGTGACGTCACAACGCTACAATACAGCTAGTAAAATGCATCCTTTAAAATACGTCTGCGTTAAAACTGCAGCACATATTTGCAAAATTTAGATTTTTAACGAATTTTGTGCCTTTATGGTAAAAAAAAACAACAAGGGAAGTATTCGATACAAAACTAATAAACGAGCAATAATTAAGTTCCCATTTACGTCATCGATTGTGCATAACCATTGTAGCTTATCGTTTTAAGCAGTGCCATAAAATATTGTGAGAAAGTTATGGCTCCAGTCGTAAAACGTACCGCGTTGCCTTCTTATGCCTGGCACGCACATCGTATTATGTTCAATGAAATATAGTTATCTTAAAATATATGTATACTAACAATGACGACGGATATCCGGGGGCGATGTAGTATTGACCTTAATACTGATTAAAACGACTTAATATGTTCGTAAAAACGCCTCAATAACGTCCTAAAAAATCTCTTAATGAATTTCTAAGAACGCCTTAATAGGTTTATAAGAGTTCTTCTTAATACATCCCTTAGAACTTCTTCATAAATTCCTAAAAACACTTCTTATTAGGTTCCTAAAATGAACATAATATATTCCTAAAATCACCTGTAATACGTTCTTAAGAACGCTTTAATAACTTCCTAAAATACCTCTTAATGAATTTCTAAGAACATCTTAATAGGTTTCTAAAAATTCGTCTTAATAAGTTCCTTAGAACGCCTCGATACGTTCCTAAAAACACCTCCTAAGTTCCTAAAATTACATTAGTATATTCCTAAAACACCTGTAATAAGTTCTTAAGAACTTATAACTCCCTAAAACTATCTCTTCATGAATTTTTAATAACACCATAAGAGATTTCTAAAAATTCTTCTTAATATGTTTCTTATAACGCCTTAATAAGTTCCTAGAAACACTTTTTTTAAGTTTCTAAAATGACCTTAATATGTTCCTAAACACACCTCTAATACGTTCTTAAGAACACCATTATATTTTTCTAAAAATATCTTAATAAATTTCTAAGAACGTCTTCATAGGTTTCTAAAAATTCCTCTTAATAAGTTCCTTAAAATACCTTGATAGCTTCTAAAAACACTTCTTATTAAGTTCCTAAAATCCCCTTAATATGTTCCTAAAAACACCTCTAATCTTTCTAAAAATTCTCTTAATGAATTTCTAAGAACACATCAATAGGTTTCTACAAATTCCTCTTAATAATTTCCTAAAAAAAGTTCTTATTAAGTTCCTAAAATGACAATACGTTCCTAAAAACACCTCTAATAAGATCTTAAGAACACCTGAATAACTATCTCTCAATGAATTTCTAAGAACACCTTAATAGGTTTCTAAAAATTCTTCTTAATAATTTCTTAAAACGCTTTGATAATTTACTAAAAAACACTTCTTATTACGTTCCTAAAATGACCTTAATATGTTCCTAAAAACACCTCTAATAAGTTCTTAAGAACGCCTCTTTATTTGAAAACATAAATACCGATAGTCATTTGAAAATATTAAAAGATTGTTTTATTTTTGATAAATCAACGTTTTCCTTACCTCTTCAGTATAATTAAACAGTTTAGAAGATAGCTTTGTTTTTATTGTTGCAAAATATTAAAACCCATCCTAGAATTTATTTGCCATTGTTTCACAGGAATATTAAGGATGAGTTATTTTTTTTCAAAGCGAAAATACAGTGAGTTCAAAACGTGACGCACCCTTATTAGGAAATAATCAGTTACTTTCTTTATCTTCTCTGCGGACAGGCCAAACTAAGAACCACGCAAATATCACTTCATTCCCTCAGAGTGCTTCGCCTTTCTCTTCTCTGTCCATCCTCCTCCCCTGCGCTCCTTCCTCTCCTCCACAAGAACCTTTATATTTGAAAATCTTTCCCTAAATTAGTCTCTGTCCTGACAGTCCTCATCCGTGATTCTTATTCTCCTGAGTTCTTTTTTTATCTGCTCGGTGTATCCCTTCCTGACTCTTCAAGTTGAATATCTTGTCAAAAATTTGTTTATTAATATAAGTTACAAACATAAGTTACTTTATTCAATGAGTTAGCTAAAAAAAACTGCTGATTCTCCATTTTGCGATTCTCACAACTGAATCCGGCTTTGGAATGATGCAAACCGGTTTAATTCTAAACAATACTAGCTGATATTTTGAACTGGATGTTCGGATTTTCGTTAACACAATATTTCTTTTGCATTTGGAAGTGTTACGCCATGACCCACTTTTCGATGACCTCTATAATATAATTGGGAGCTGCTCTACTTCACACCAAATACTAGATGCAGTGACCTCGACACGTGCTATAAAACAATTAATATTTGAACAACCGTGTTATAGTATTTAAGGAGTCGAATGACCTGGATGCATGCAAAACAAGGACAAAAACTGCATATACTTAAGCGAGCGCGTCCCTCATTGGCGGAGACCAGTGCTTGGGATATCTGCCGGAAGCGGAGCCGTCCGCGGCACGCGAACTGGGAATTAAGGGTCGATAAAACTTTCAAAGTGTGGGAGTGGGTGAATGCATTTTATGAGGCAACTTGGTGCGACCGACCTCTGGCGGCAAGGTGCGATACATGTTTGTAACTCACCTAACACAACTACGTCTGACAGCCCATACAGGTCACTACGTACTAAGTGTGGCTAAAAACTTCCCGGATAATGGTATCACGTCCATTGCTTTCATTTCTTTACAACTTTAACATTATCCCCTATAATATACTCCCCTCCACGATCCTTACAAATTTTCCATTGGTCAAAGCAGCGTTTCAAGTGATTTTCTAAAAGCATGTTCAAGGTCACCGTCGCTTTTCCTGCACAGTGTCAAATGTCTCAAACCTTGTTCCTTTCAATGCTGATTTCACTTTCGGGAACAAAAAGAAGTCACACGGAGCAAGGTCCGGTAAGTGTTGCAATATAGGGATCCCATACTTAGCCAAAAATGTCTTGACAACCAATGCAGTATGGGGGGGTGCGTTGTCTTCATGAAGAATCCATTACTTCTTTTTACACAACTCAAGTCGCTTTTTTCTTACTCTTTCACGGAGAGTAGTTATGACCTCGTTCGTTGTTTGATCTTCAGGCATCCAAACTACATACAAAGTTCCATTAACGTCGAAAAATGCAATCGTGGCTTTGAACTTTGATTTGGATATTCGATCAGTCTCTTCCAGTCTCTTACCTTCCAGTCTCAGTCTCTTCCAAGTATTCAGGGTCTTTTTTGATGGATTTCAAAGTATCAGCACAAATGTTCATTCGAGAGTCCTTCTGTTTGGGTGTGAGATATTTTGAATACTATTTTTGAACAAACTTGGTTAAAAATGTTTGTCATGTTAAAATGTTTTGCAAAATGTACAGAACTGATTCTTTGACGAATCCGACGACCTCAGCGATGCGAGAATGCTCAGCTGACAAACTTTTCGTATTAAATCGCCGATTCTTTCAATGCTTTATTCGTCCTTTACGTCGAAGGTCGTCCTGGACATGCCGTCAATTTCTTCTCGCCCCTTTTCTGAACTGTTTAAACCATTCAAAGCATTTCCGAGACTTGCAACATATTTTAACATCACAGATCTGTAATGGCTAACTTCACTTTCACCATATTGTCAATGTCAACTCTATGAGTTACTGGGGTTTGCAACATCACGTAACAATAATTACAGATCCGGGATGGGTAACTTCACTTCCCCCTATTGTCAATGTCAACTCTATGAGTCATTGGGGTTTGCAACATCATTTAATAATAATCACGATCCGAGATGGATAACTTCACTTTCACCCTATTGTCTAATGTCAACTCTATGAGTCACTGGAGCTTGCAACATCATTTAACAATAATCGAAGATCCAGGTTGACTAACTTCACTTTTACCCTATTGTCCAATGTTAACTGTATGAATGATTGGGGCTTGAAACATCACTTAACAATGATCACAGATCCAGTTTGACTAACTTCACTTTTACCCTATTTTCCAATGTCAACTCTATGAGTCATTGGGGTTTGCAACATCATTTAACAATAATCACAGGTCCGCGATGAACTTCACTTTCACCCTATTGTCAATGCCAACTCTATGAGTCATTGGGGTTTGCAACATCATTTAACAATAATCACAGGTCTAGGATGACTAACTTCACTTTCAGCCTATTGTCAATGTCAACTCTATGAGTTATTGAGGTTTGCAACATCATTTAACAATAATCACAGGTCCAGGATGACTAACTTCACTTTCAGCCTATTTTCCAATGTCAACTCTATGAGTTATTGGGGTTTGCAACATCATTTAACAATAATCACAGGTCCGCGATGAACTTCACTTTCACCCTATTGTCAATGCCAACTCTATGAATCATTGGGGTTTGCAACATCATTTAACAATAATCACAGATCCGGGATAACTAACTTCACTTTTACCCTATTGTCAATGTCAACTCTATGAGTTATTGGGGTTTGCAACATCACTTAACAATAATCACAGATCCGGGATAACTAACTTCACTTTCACCCTATTGTCAATGTCAACTCTATGAGTTATTGGGGTTTGCAACATCACTTAACAATAATCACAGATCCGGGATAACTAACTTCACTTTCACCCTATTGTCAATGTCAACTCTATGAGTTATTGGGGTTTGCAACATCACTTAACAATAATCACAGGTCCAGGATGACTAACTTCACTTTCAGCCTATTGTCAATGTCAATTCTATGAGTTATTGGGGTTTGCAACATCACTTAACAATAATCACAGATCCGGGATGACTAACTTCATTTTTACCCTATTTTCAATGTCAACTCTATGAGTCACTGGGGTTTGCAACATCACTTAACAATAATCACATATCTGGGAAAACTAACTAGGAATTTTCGACGTTCAGAAAATGCACTTCTAGTACAAACACAGCCTGAGTAGAGATGAATTTGTGAATGCTATCACTGCTACTGGAACACCGTTCCTGGCATTGAGCAGTGAGAATTTGTGATTGCTCTTAAACTAATCTGCTCTCTGCTAATTGCTCAGAGATATTTCCTCTTTGCACAAGGAAATTTACGAGCACAAAGCAACAATAAAATAATACTGAAAATTACGTGAAATAAAAGTTATTGATATTTATATTAAATAACATATTTTTCATTTTACTGTAACTTATAATTAAGATCGTTTTATTTTATTTTAATTAAATAGATAAAAAGCATAATTTCTACTTTTATAAATTGAACAGTTTCAGGTGCATAAGCACTTTTTTATTTTTTATATTCAGTATTTTATTAATTAGGAGGTTTATATTTGTTATATTTTTTACTTATTTTGTTTCACATAAACTACTGGGTGGTTTTAGACTATTGTTGTATGAAATTGTTTTGTTTTTTAATTATATTTATTTTTAACGAAACAATTTTAAGTCAATTTATTTTCTTTTGCCTGTATAAACTTATTATGTGTAGTAGTTAATAATTGTATACGTATTTTCGCAAATAAAGAATATAAATTGTCTACATTTATTTTATTAATTTTATAATAAACCTATATTTTATTACATTGTTTGCTGAAACAATGGAGGAAGCAAGGGAGCAGATTCTTGAATTAAAGAAACAAGCAGCTAAAATAGGTCTAAACATATCTTTTGAAAAGACCAAAATCATGACAAACAACAAATACCCAAATAAATACCTTAAAATCCAAGAACAGAAAATAGAAATTGTAAAAGAGTTCAAATATCTTGGTGAATGGATTAGTTGGAATGCAGATGAAGGCAAGGCAATGGAATCCAGGAAAAACAAACTTGAATTGGCCTTCCAATTGACGAAAGAAACATACAATAAGAAATCCCTTTCATGGGGGTCCAAAATTAAACATTATAAAACAGTGATCAAGCCGGAAGCACTGTACGCAGCAGAAACATTAACCATGAATCGCATAGGCCAGATAGAAAAGCTTGAAATAACGGAAAGGAAAATCTTAAGAAAAATTATAGGAACAAAATTTCAGGATAATAAGGTAGTATATATAAGAAATGAAGCTCTCTACAAGAAAATTGAAAAATTGTCAGATACTATGAGAAAAAGGAGAATAAATTTTTACGGCCATCTTCTTAGAATGAACTCTAATAGATTAACGAAACGAGTGTTTGATTTTTTCCATAATCGTAAAACAAAACCGAACTGGTTTAAAGAAATTGAAAAAGACCTAATAGAATTAAAAATTACAGAAAATTCACTGCTTGACCAAACTGCTAAGATAATTACCAAAGACGAAAGATAAGATTCCAAGATAAAACCAAAATAAAACCTAAAGCTATCATTTCAGAAGAGGAGAGGAAAAGAAGATCAGAAAGAATGAAGAGCTACTGGGAACAAAGAAAAGTACAGAGCGCAAGAAATGATTAATTCAGCGTACCCCAAAGAGGGTGAAACGAAGAGAAGAAGAAACCTACATTTTCCTTTTAAAATTCTGTAATAAGTATTTTTCATAAGAAATTTACTAGTGTAATAAACAGCAGTGAGCAGTGAGCGGTTAGCGCACGGCAGCACGTTGTCTTATTAGTAAACTGTTCTCTAAACTGTGATTAAATCACTGCTACTATTCACTGCTAACAGGAAAACACTCTTAAGCCTACCACTATACAGCAGTGAGCAGTGAGCGGTTAGCGCACGGCAGCACGTTGTCTTATTAGTAAACTGTTCTCTAAACTGTGATTAAATCACTGCTACTATTCACTGCTAACAGGAAAACACTCTTAAGCCTACCACTATACAGCAGTGAGCAGTGAGCGGTTAGCGCACGGCAGCACGTTGTCTTATTAGTAAACTGTTCTCTAAACTGTGATTAAATCACTGCTACTATTCACTGCTAACAGGAAAACACTCTTAAGCCTACCACTATACAGCAGTGAGCAGTGAGCGGTTAGCGCACGGCAGCACGTTGTCTTATTAGTAAACTGTTCTCTAAACTGTGATTAAATCACTGCTACTATTCACTGCTAACAGGAAAACACTCTTAAGCCTACCACTATACAGCAGTGAGCAGTGAGCGGTTAGCGCACGGCAGCACGTTGTCTTATTAGTAAACTGTTCTCTAAACTGTGATTAAATCACTGCTACTATTCACTGCTAACAGGAAAACACTCTTAAGCCTACCACTATACAGCAGTGAGCAGTGAGCGGTTAGCGCACGGCAGCATGTTGTCTTATTAGTAAACTGTTCTCTAAACTGTGATTAAATCACTGCTACTGTTCACTGCTAACAGGAAAACGCTCTTAAGCCCGACTGAAGGGTCGGAGGCAGGAATGGAGAGAGGTATCGTCACATAACTAGACAATGTAGCGTTTGACCTTGACGCACTCATTTTTTAGCCACGCCTAGTATATAATCACAGCACGCAGCTGTCTTGCTGACATGGTGTAAGAGAATCTATTATTTTTTACCTTACTGTCATCTAAATTTCTGATTTAACCATTATAATCAGCGTTAAAATATGTATAAATTAGCATTTTTAACTTTTTTAAAAATATGTACATTCGAAAAATTAAATGAACGACGTCAAATTTATTTTTCTTAATCTCGATCGCATTCATGACTTTTAAATATTAAAATGTAAATAAATTAAATTGACGGGTAAAATTAATTAACTTGTATTGGCTAGAGGGGTGAGGTTGGGTCAACAAAGAGTGCTTGTGGTAGGTCCTGGCAGACAGGTTGTCGGTTGTCAACAGGCTGACGTCCTTATTAAAAATTTAACATGCCAGTGTGAAAATCAATATGCACGATCGGAGCACTTTCCACAATAAAGTGCCCTTTGAACATCTGTGAGTCAAACACTATGTGTTTACAAGCATGTGTAAGTACATTTTTAAACAATGTGTGTAAAGGTGGGCATTTAACGAAATTATTGGTACACTAAGCAATCGATAAGAATAATACTAGCAAATCGGGTTATTTCAACGAAATCTGTTTATAACAATTTGCTAAAACTTTTGTCTTATATAAAACTTGTAACGTACGTTCGCTGCTGAGTTTCAAATAAAAACATTTATTGTTCAAACTTGGGCTAAACCGAAAAAAATTAAATCCTAACCTAACCTAACTGGTTATACGTATCTTAACGTTAATGTCATACGTAAATATAAAACAATGTTTGTACAGATAAACATGAAACATTTTACCATTAGTGATTTCACACCAGAAAGTGAGCTATTTGAGAAGCCATCATGGTAATATCCAGCCCGGGACCTTGAAATGAGAGCCGATCCTGAAGTCTAGATCGAATTTTAAGGGGTCGTTAAAGTTGCTACATTTGTGCGCGTGTGTGTGTGTTTTGACACGCCACGTTCGCAGTTGTAATCAGATTTGTTTAAAATTTGGCACAAAAATCGGTAATATCTCGAACTATCGTTAACCAGTAAAATTCTTTCAATAGTTTCGAAATGGTAGCCATTTCAAATTTTTTTAAATGTATAACTCTCTTCTCTCAAATGTTTTTGAAATTTGATTTCAGCATCGTAATGAGCGTTAAAAGATGCGTAAATAGTAATTTTGAGTTTTCAAAATACATTGCATAAAATTGAATTTTATCCTAAAAATGTAGTAAAAATTTTTTTAAAATGTTAAATAAAAATGCGTGCCATGATTATTTTTAGATATAATGAAGCTTTTCACTTACCTCTTTTATTAATACTTTCTCATTATACGACACAAATGGTATTCGTGAAAAAATTGTTTTGATATTTTTATGGATATATCCATTTCCAAGCCTTCTGTATCCAACCTTTTTTTTATTCGGATAACTGTACTTAAGTGTGTGTGTGTGTGTGTGTGTGTGTGTGTGTGTGTGTGTGTGTGTGTGTGTGTGTGTGTGTGTGTGTGTGTGTGTGTGTGTGTGTGTGTGTGTGTGTGTGTGTGTGTGTGTGTGGTGTGTGGGTGTGTGTGTGTGTGTGTGTGTGTGTGTGTGTGTGGGTGGGTGGTGTGTGTGTGTGTGTGTGTGTGTGTGTGTGTGTGTGTGTGTGTGTGTGTGTGTGTGTGTGTGTGTGTGTGTGTTTGTTTGTTTGTTTGGCACGTGAGTTAAGTGCGCGTGCGCGCCCCTGCGTTTGTGTACGTGTGTGTGTGTGTGTGTGTGTGTGTGTGTGTGTGTGTGTGTGTGTGTGTGTGTGTGTGTGTGTGTATGTTTGTGTGTGTACGTGTCTATGTGTGTGTGTTTGTGTGACGCGTGAGTTGAGTGCGCGTGCGGGCCCCTGCGTTCGTTTGCGTGTGTGTGTGTGTTTGTGTGTGCGCGCGCGCGTGTGTCGCTGGAGACAAAATTAATTAATTTTAATGAAAATTGTCGTTTTAAATTGCCTGTATCGGGCAGCAACTTTCTTAATTGAAAAAAATTGTTTTTCTGTCCAAACAAAAACGCACAATCTCAAAACATCTGTTCCGGAAAATACCAAAAAATCTGAAAATCTCAAACGCGGTTAATAAAATTTACTGAAATTTCAACCATAGAAATATTCTCTTGTCAGGATCAAAAATTTAAAATAAAATAAATTTATAGTTCATCAGTAAAAATAAAATGAACACTGACCTCTCGATGTTTATTCTCTAACTTTTTTCCTTTCAAATTTGCTGCACTTATTTCAGATTTATTTCATCAAATATTATCAAAATTCAAGGAAATTCTAATAAAATATTTTGAGAGTTCAGGCAGAGTTTTCAAGTTTTTCATTGCTTCCAAATTAGATTTTTTCTGTTGTAAGAAAGTTTGTGTAATATTTTACTACACACCGTTCATTGACTCGGCCGTTCGGCATTGGTTTGTTCAGCAGTTTTGACTAAGCATTGATTGTTTTGAAATCTGCCAAAACGTACCTTGTATAAAAGATTGTTTCCCATTCACTTCCGTTTCAAGATGGCGGTTTCTGATTCAACGATGACGAATTCAGTTGCCGGCTGAACGTCAAGGTCATAATGTTTACAGCTTTGAGGAGAAAGAGCATAGAATTTCCAATAAAGTTAAGTCCAGTAAAATGTTCCCCTAAATAATACGGTTTACGTTTAAATTAGCGGAAAACGTTGCGAGCGCATCAGAGCGCTGTCATGGCACCTCGAGAAAGTTATTCGTACGTACGGAGTGGCCTAATAATTCGTAATTAACGTACGCCTGCTTTAGACTCTATATGCAAACGCATAGCAAAGCTGTATCTAGATTGCATACCTTGCCCCTTACGCGTAAAGATTGGCTGAAAATAGAACTGTAACTACTAAATGCAGAAACTGTGTATCCGTCGCTAATGTATTATTTTTTAACGTAAATTACAGTAATTTTGTATGTGTTGGAGAGAAGCTTTTGTTATTAAAAAGCAAGTTACTGTTATCAGTAGAATACTGTAATTTTTTTAGAGAAAATAAATCAGATTGTTGGGCCAAAACCATAAGTACTCACTACCACAACTGGAATTAAAATATTTTAACCATACAAATAACATTTTATACAAAGAAATCACACACGCTTGACTGCTAGAATAAATAAAATATTTTTTTAAATAAATCATGCATTTTGAGAGCTCGCCATTTTGTTTCGAAAACCAAAAGTAGCACAAAACATTTTAGGTAGCATAAAACACCTAATAATCATTGTATATATCAATAACTCATGTTAGGGTAAAAATTTAAAATAAAATAGATTTATAGTTCGGCAGTAAAATGGAAATAACACTGAGCACTCGATGTTAATTCCCTAACCGTAGTTTTTTAATTACAAAATTGGTGCACTGATTTCAGATTTATTTATATCAAATACGATCAAAATTAAAAGACATTCTAATAAACGATTTTGAAAATTTAGGCAGAGTTTTCAAGTTTTTTTATCACTTCCAAAATAGATTTTCTGTTGTAAGAAAATTTTACTACTCACCGTTCATTGACCGATCGAAGCGATATCTCTGTTTACTGAACGCACCAGTATACTGAACAAAAATTCAAGAGGCTTAATCTTATAATAATTCCTTTGATCCCAGTGACAGAGACCTGCAAGATCTCTAAAGAACCTCAGTCTTGTTCGGTCTAAACAGGTGGTTGTAACACTGAAAACAACTAGCCGCAGTAGCTCTCCACCCGTTGCTATATCTATGAGGTGTTTTCAGAAAGTAATGAAAATTTTAATTTTTTTAACAAAATATT
Organism: Callitettix versicolor; assembly: GCA_022606455.1. Taxonomy (NCBI): domain Eukaryota; kingdom Metazoa; phylum Arthropoda; class Insecta; order Hemiptera; family Cercopidae; genus Callitettix; species Callitettix versicolor. Next base: position 83,458,019 of record CM040185.1, on the reverse strand, counting down.
TATTTATTCTTCTACATTGATGTTGTCGCCTTCAAAATAGTCCTCATTGGAGATTATGCACTTGTTCCAGCACTTCTTCCAATCCTCGAAACACTTCTCAAACTCGATCTTTGAGATAGCCTTTAGTTCTTTAAGCGATGCGCTTTTAATGTCATCTACGGCTGTAAAACGACGGCCCTTTAAGGTTCTCTTTATTTTTGGAAATAGGAAAAAATCACACTGAGCCATGTCAAGCGAATATGGAGGCTGGGGCATCGTTACAGTACTGTTTTTGGCCAACAATTCACGAACGAGCAATGAAGCTGGTGCATTATCGTGGTGCAAAAGCCATGAATTGTTTTTCCACAGATCCGGGCGTTTTTTTCGGATTGCTTCACGCAGTGTTGAACTTGTAGGTAGTACTCCTTATTGACCGTTTCACCTGGTGGCAGGAATTCATGATGCACTTCGCCATTAATATCGAAGAACTAACTCGTACTAACTAACCGCAAAACTTTTGCATTTTGAATGTCCTGGAGAGATCCCAAGGTGTTGTGCTAATGCATCTTCTTTGGACGCATTTCTGTTCAAGTGTGGAAAAGATTTCCGAGGCGAAATAGTTTATCAAGAACTTTATTACATTTGGATAAGACAATAATCTGATAATCATACATATTATTTCTCGAATCAACATCCCTTTTTCTCAGCACATACTATTCGTACAGGCATAAATGCGGTATCTTTAGAAAGATTTTTTTTAACCGGCTTCTGACATTGCAAAACGATTTTGCGCTAAAACTTACCATTTGTGGACGATTTTAAAATAAAGACACTTTTAACTGTCATAGGAAAAACGGCATTATGGGTGCGCATGCGCGGCATCACAAATCAGACAATATTTTGTATATTTTACAAATTAAAATTATCAATCACGAATAGGCAGTCACATTACAAATTCCTCGTTTTTGCATAACGTGCCTAGAACAATTTCAATATTTCCTTAAGTCAGGAAACTTATAGGTTATGTGGCCCTACCCCTGCCCGTCATACAAGCTGGGACAAGCATTCCGAATACCAAACACATGTTTTGGACACTGTTTTTACACACACGCTTGGTCATAACTAAACTCAATGAATTCACAATTAATGTTCAGTTGATTGTCACCGGAAAAACTGTAGTAATAGTGGTTGCTGATCCAAGCATGCCTTTTCAATTGCCTAGAAGACCTATTAAAATTGCGTTTGCTATCACTAATAACAAGTCGCAGGGACAAACACTACAAAGAGCAGGATTGTATTTACCAAATGCCGTCTTTACTCACGGACAAATGTATGCAGCCTTTTCAAGGGCAACTAAATCAACTAACATGTTTGTACCCATTAAAGAAAATGAAATACAAAAAGTACAAGAAGATTACTTTCTTAAATTAATCATTAGAAGATTACAAATCAATCATTAGTAACGAAGTGTTGCTACTCTATCCGACTAGCTACTACGTCACGTGGCTTAACCATTCATCATCCAAGGTAAGTTGTTGTGTTAACTGAACAGAAGTTTATCATTTACAACGTGCGAGGGTGGTCTGATAAGTTTCCGACCTCAACATGAAGATAGCAGCACTCGTCGGTGGCAGCACTCGAATTTCGTTGTTCGTCTGTTGACGAACCAAAGTTTCAACCATTTTGGACGCGCAGTTGTTACGTAACAGTCGTTTGAGTGAGTTGATGTATTTTTATGAAAATGGACAAAATCGAGTATCGAGCTGTCATTAAATATTTGTTTTTGAAAGGCAATACGCCAACGCAAATAAAAGATGAGTTGGATTCTGTGTATGGGGACTCTGCACCATCATTTACCACAGTGAAATTTTGGGCAGCTGAATTTAAACGTGGCCGTAAGAGCTTGGGAGACGATGAACGTTCGGGACGTCCAAAAACTGCAACTACCGACGAAAACATCGCCAAAGTTCACCAAATAGTGCTGGATAACCGCCGAATTAAAGTGAGAGACATAGCAGATGTTATGAATATGTCAAAAGAACGTGTTTGTCACATATTAAATCAACATTTAGACATGAGAAAGCTGTCCGCGCGTTGGGTGCCGCGTTTACTCACGTTAGACCAAAAACGTGTTCGAATGAACATTTCCAATGCTCTGTTGGCGCAGTTTAGGCGCAATAAATCCCAGTTTTGGCGCCGATTAATTACCGTAGATGAAACTTGGATACACCTTTATACGCCCGAAACAAAAATACAGTCCAAACCGTGGACTGCAAAGGGGGAACCGGCTCCAAAAAAAGCAAAAACTTTCGGCTGGGAAAGTGATGGCGACTGTTTTTTGGATAGTCATGGAGTTATTTTAATCGACTATCTTTAAAAAGGAAAAACCATTACAGGGGCATACTACGCATCATTACTTGACAAGCTGAAGTCAGAACTTGTGGAAAGACGGTCACATTTGCAGAAAAAGAAAATCCTGTTTCACCAAGACAACGCACCGTCTCACACCTCAGCGGTTGCCATGGCGAAAGTCTACGAATTTACAGTTTGAACTGCTTGACCATCCGTCTTACTTACTATACCTAGCCCCAAGCGACTTCTATTTGTTCCCTCATCTAAAAATTGCGCTCGGTGGACAGAGATTTTCGTTAAATGATGAGGCAATCACCTTATTTTGCAGAGAAAAACGCCGAGTACTATTTGGACGGGTTACAGAGACGGGAGCATCGCTGGGAGAAGTGTGTAGAGGTACAAGGAGACTATGTTGAAAAATAAAAAAAAAATCTGGAAAAATGTCTTGTATCTTTGTTAGGTCGGAAACTTTTCAAATCACCCTCGTATATAATGCCCTGTAAAAATTTCTATTAAAACAATTATCTGTATTTAAATGTATATTTTACAATGACTCGTAAATGTGTGATTATTATTTCAAAGCGATCGCTTTTTGATTTATTTTTTAAAACGTTTTCCTTCCTTCTAACTACCGCCCTCACCCCAACGACAGCCCTTATTCAAAAGGCTGTGTTTGCTTAAAACTTTCATAGTGGGAAATTTCGCACGGAAGCCTGAAATAAAATATACGTACAGGTAATTTTATTAATTGTATTCAGGAGTATAGAAGGCGTGGAAACTACCGGCGCAAAATTTACCTCGAATGATAGCCATCGGTTTTTATTAATTGTATTCAGGAGTATAGAAGGCGTGGAAACTACCGGCGCAAAATTTACCTCGAATGATAGCCATCGGTTCCGGTTCGACGCGCTTCCTATCCGATAAAACTTCAACAGTTATCACAAAACATCCGCGACAATTACACGTTCATAATTCATGAGGTAATGACAGAGCGTAGGCTAATTGTAGAGCACACACGCAGTTGCAATGCACTATTGTATCGACTATTTCGTGTTGACCTGACTACACACTAGGGATCGATAAGTGACCGCCGCGGTGAAATATCCTGACCTCTCGGCGTACAATAACCCTTGGTGCCTAAGTGCATTCTGAAAGTAATCTTGGACAGCTCATCACTTATTTGTCTGTCTGTCAGTCGATAACATGTAAGTGGATTAATAAGTAATCAATTTAACAGAATTGCAGAAGTAGTAACTTCTAAACCGCAAACTAGGAAGTAGATATATCAAAATAACTTTGGAAAGCGAGATATTTTAATACGTTTATGTAGTTTAATGATGCCCCACAGTAAAAAATACCCTTTTTTGAAACTATGATTTCAAATCCAAAATCAGCATTAAAATCTGCACAGTACATGTATAAGCAAAACTTTCAAATTACAACTAAAATGAACCCTGACCGCAGCCGCCACGGTGGCCTAGTTGATAGCGCACTGGGCTTTCACCCCGAGGACCCTGGTTCGATTCCCGGCCAGGGCTTGGCATTTTCATACGCTATAAATCATCCCATCGTCTGCATTAGCCCAAGTGTGCACAATAGTCGGACGTTAAACACACAAAAAAAAAGTTGTCTTAATTTTTTAACGGATTTTTGAAAATTCTAAATGCAAATTTATGCAGTTTTTACGCTGACTAAGATTGTCAAATCGAATTTATGTAAAACATTTAAATTGCTCTATAGGTCTTACAAACGTAGTTGTAGTGAAACAAAATTGAAAAAAAACCTTTTAAGACAAAAATTTATGAATTTTTAAAGAGTTTGAAATGACCGCCATTTTGACTCTATTGAACGAATTTTGGGGGGTAAAATAATTTTTCCAGTCTATTTTAAGATTCCGTTCAACAGTTCCAAAATTTCAAATTTAAAAAAATGCTTAACTTATTAACTTATATTATTTTGGAAACGTGATTTCACTGTCGTAATCAGCGCGTGTGCACTGACGGGTTAATGCAATTTTGTGGGGGGGCGTTTGGTTGGATGATTCAATTTAAAAGAGGGCCACCTAGGGGATGACAATTTTTGAAATAATACCGTCAAAAAATAAACTATTAAGCTGTTTTGAGGCTTAAAACGCGTATAAAATAAGTGTAAAAATGTACTCCATTTTAGACAAAAAACACTTAATTTGTTTAGAGTCCTAATTTTTAAAACTTTTCCAAAATTGGCTCCGTTTACATAACTTCCCCTCTTTTCATAACCTATCTCAAATTTTTTATATATAGTTGCAGTTACTCCAGTCGCTTTACTCTTACCGTTAACGCTGATCCCTCGTCTACATTAGCCTGAGCAAGTCCAGTTAAGCGTCACAACAGTTTCTTAAACAAGTTTCGATCAATTTTAGAGTCGAGAAAGACCTTTCTGTTGTTACAGTTAACGTAGGAAGAGAAGAGAGATTTTTTTTTGTGTTTAACGTCCGGCTTTTGTGCACACTTGGGCTAATGCAGACGATGGGATGATTTATAGCGTATGAAAAAGCTAAGTCCTGGCCGGGAATCGAACCCGGGTCCTCGGGGGGAAAGCCCAGTACGCTATCAACTAGGCCACCGAGGCGGCCTCGCTAAAGTACAAAGACACGATGATCGTGAAGAAACGTTTTGTGAATTTTGATGAATCTAATTGATTGTATTGTTGTCTGTATGGCATTGCTCATCCCTGGAGCCTAAATTAACTGACAGATGTTTATTGAATTCGGCATATGGTTTTAGTCGATATATCTCGGGACCATTTATTAATTAAGAAAGTAATTTTTTGAAACCTTTTTTGATCCAAAAAACCTGAATGTAGGCTTTCATTTAAAATCAAGTCTAGCGATTTTGATCAAATTTCGCTCATTTTTCGTTAGTAAGTGCCAAAACAAAACATATGGGCCGCTATATCCCGAAAATTCCGGCAGAGGCAGCTGATGGGTTTAGCGATCCTCCATATCTCTAGCTCATCTCTCTACTCTCACTCGTTCAAGACACACACGCACGCGCGCGCGCACACACACACACACACACACACTCTTCTCTACACAGCTTGGCTAAGTGTAAAGCAACCCGTGCTGGTGGAGTGAATGACACCGGCCTAATGGTGTATCAAACGGAGCTTTTGGTTTATGGGATGATTTATAGCGTATGAAAAAGCCAAGCCCTGGCCGGGAATCGAACCCGGATCCTCAGGGTGAAAGCCTAGTACGCTATCAACTAGGCCACAGAGGCGGCTAAGAAAAGAGAGAACCAATATGAAATATCTAATTGTGTAACGCCGTTCTCATCCTTAGTACAAGCGTTACAAGTGCACAAACGTACATAACTTTATGTACATACAAAGTTGAGATCAGAACAATGTGACGGGTTTCGGAGCTCTCAGAGGACTTTGACTCTTTTCCTCGAAACTGAGATACTTCCACTTTAAGGAAGTCAAATTGGATCTTTTACTTTTTTTATTTTATTTCTTTCGACTTGAGAAGTGCGCTCGCCCCTTTGCTCCCCCTTTATGAGTGTAAGTACGCGTTAATTATCGTTTTATATTTTCGAATTTGATTGAGGGTGGCGGTCAGAATTCACTTTTTTTATTTTAAAATGTAAAAATATTAGAATTATCGTTTATGTGATGTGTTTTTTTATATTCGTTTCGTCATATCCGCGAGCCAGCTGTGTCCGTGATTGGGACAGCTAGATTCGTGTACGATACTTTTTAAAGGGGTTCGTAAAGTTGATTACAGTCATGGGCGGATTTAAGGGGAATCAAGGGGCATTGCCTTCTCACTTGTGTAAAAATAATGTGAAAAAGTAACAAGATTTTTACTTCAATATTTGTTTTGTTTCATATCCTACTTACAGTCATTAAAGACTATTACGTGAGGCAAATCAATGGAAATAACTGTTTATGTTGTTTTAAAATATTAAATAAATAGGTTTATGACATATTTTCCCGTCTATTGGTCTATTTACTCACCTCATAAAGGTTACCGCGGTTTTTAAACTACAGTTTCATATTCAGGCCGTAATACAAAATGTCAAATCCCTCTGTAGTGGTCGTCACAAAGTTAAACAAAACATTGAAAACACACGTCACAAACACTACGTGGTTTGGCCAAACGATACGTGCAACTCGTATGTCATTAGCAGTCCGGAATGTAACGACATTCGAGTTGCACATACGAGTTAACAGGTTCGGAAACTTTAAAATAGTTTTAATCGGCCTAACTTTTCAAAATCTGTTCAGAAATCACATTTTGCCAAATTTTAGTTTTATGTTAAGGCATTTAAAACTGGAATCAAAGTAGGACATTTCAAATAAAGGAAATTCAGGTTGAAACAAAAATGTTATAAAAATCTGACGAATCTATTTTCAAAAATAAGTTAGATTTATTTTCCTTCTTTTAGCGATAGTTTCTGAATTGAATTTTTTGGGGAAATAATATTATGTGAGAGTGTTTTAGTAATACCTTTGGCATCGTAGATGTTTTACGTTTATTTTATATTTGGGTTTCGTGCATTGCAATTATACAACTGTGTAAGCTTTCAGCTGGCAGCAAAGTAGTCCAGTCACCGAAGCTCTACCGAAACTTTTCAACTTTTACGCGCAATATTTCAAGAGCCAGTTATGTACTCTCCCGCAAAAATTGTTTTTAAACAGACCAAACGGCTCGAACGAATCGGTAATTTTGATCAAACCTGGTTACTTTGTCTCTAATTTACGGTTTAGCCACGACAAAAAAAATATTAATTTCCTTAAAATAAAATTTTATTTTTCTAACCTATAAATTAGCGAACAAACAAATAGCTATCTCAATGTTCATTATAATGATCTGTCTTCCCTAGCTTCGTCAATTCTACTTTCGTTGACGCGTTTCGGAGAACCTCCATCTTCAAAAACTCTACCCACACTCTAGAGTTTTCGATTTTTCTCTAGAGTGTAGATAGAGTTTTTGAAGATAGAGGTTCTCCGAAACGCTTTAACGAAAGTAGAATTGACGAAGCTAGGGAAGGCAGATAAATTATACTGAACATAGTGATAATAATCATAACAGAAAATAAGAAGAATATAAAAAGAAATAGCTATCTCACTAAAATATCAACGGCAATAGGGGGAATCGGTATTATTATTGAACCTAACTTCTCAAAATCAGCAAAACATTTTTTGTTTTAATATAGAATTTTAAATAGTGACTAAAGTTAACTAGAATTTAAGCTTGATACTTCTTCCAGTGGTTAATTTCTTGTGTATTCCTAGCCATATTTGAAACAAAATAATTTTAAAATATTAAAATTAAGAAAAAGATTGTTGCATTGTCTTCAACCAATGTTATTACTTACGTCTTCTTCACCTGATTCGCGTTCACGTCCCTCCTCTGCCTATTGTGCGGTTTAGCGTTGCTCTCGACCGAACTGACTTTAGCTGCCTGGCACCGCGCTTTGTGGTATTTCTGGTGCAGCACCCTCGGCTGGCTGGCGAACGAATACACCAACACTTCTTCGCCGTTGTTGGACGGATTCAGAGAGCCACTGGAGCCTGAAGAACCGTTGGAGTCGTTGTAGCTGTGCAGGCCGAGGATGGCGGCCAGTTCCGGCGGCGGCTCCAGGAAGATCCCGGTTTTCACCGTCGTCACGAACATCGGCCTGTGATCCTGTTTGGTCCTTTGGGAACGTTTCGGCCGCGCGTTGGGCGGTTCGTTCAGGTTCTTCAGTTTGGAATCGAGACTGCTGAAGAATTCTTTGGACATGTTCGGAGTTTTGCCGTGGTTGAGGGAACCGTACAGGTTGTTGTTGTTCAGCGGCGTGAAGCAGTTCTTGTGGTACAAGTTGTTCTTCTGGTTAGTGTCGCGGTTGATGTTGAGGTTGTTGTAACCGTTCCTTTTGAAGCCTTTCTCTTCATTTCTTGCGTCTTTGGGAAGGATTTTGACGTCGTCGTCGAACACTTGGAAATCCGCCTTTCCATCGTTAACGTTCATTTGAATAGTCTCAGCTGAGCACATTGTTGACGGGTTGTTTTCATAATAAAAAAAAAAACTTCTTAATACAGTTCGAGTTCGCGTTACCCAAATCCGGAAACTTTTATTGTACAATATTAAACTCGTGCGCCTTTTAACTTTTATTTTCCAAAATGTTTTACTCCCACAGTCTTGAATTACTTTGACTAAATTTATCACAACGTAAAACGTTATTCGACTACATTACGAGTATAAAATTGTTTTCTTTAAAAATCGAAACATTAAACGAACAGTAAAACGTTGCCCAAAGCACAGCACTCGTGTTACCATCAGAGGCGCGACGTACTGGACATTACTTCATTTCGTATTCAGGCTAATGAGCATGCGCGAATGACCAATGGTCTACTCCGGAACGTAGGAGGGGGTTCTCACGCGATGCCCGTTGTAGCCTTACTGTACGATTGGTAAATAGGTACAATTCATTAAGTTTATAAAGTTCGTAAACACACCGAGGGGAACCTCACCCCCGGAGCCCAAAACACAGAGTCAAAGTATAGAAATTTCAGAAAAGTTAATATAGCGGGAACAGAACGCGTGGAAATTGTCTTATAGAAATTGTTTTTTAGCGGATTTTCACTATAAAGTGAACTATTGAAGCGGTCATTATAGTAAAACCCAGACCCGGGATCTTAGAATGAGCGCCCAATTCAAATTTCTAGATCACTATTTCAGAGATTGTTTTATATATATATATATATATATATATATATATATATATATATATATATAGTGTTTAAAAAAAGGTTCCAAGAATTCAGGGCGTGATTCCTCACATCAAAGTTAGATGAAAAGTCCCAATAAAAATAGGTCCAAAGCGCTTCATTAACTGTCTGGCCGCCTCGGTGGCTAGTTGATAGCGTACTAGGCTTTCACCCCGAGGACCCGGGTTCGATCCCCGGCCAAGGCTTGGCATTATCATATGCTATAAATCATCCCATCGTATGCATTAGCCCAAGTTTGCACAATAGTCGGACGTTAAACACCAAAAAAAAACTATCTGGCCGCCATTTTGTTTTTTATAGGAAAAACTTTATATCTTAAGAACGGTTCAAGGTAGCTTCATGATGTTTGGCACACGTATACTTATCTGTATCGACGACGGTTTAAAAAAATACTTTAATTTTATCTTGAAAATTTTCAAAATGGCAGTAATTAATTTTTTAAATTGCGAATAACTTTTTAATGTTATATTTTATGAAAATTACTTTGATTAATTAAAATATTTTCTATTTTTGAAACTTTACTTTTTTCAATCCGATAGAAAATAACGAAGTTATGGAAAAATTTGTGTACTGGTTTTCATAGACCAAAATTTGAGCCCGTCATTTCCTCCTATGGAAAATCCTTGCGCAGGGGATCCCCCCTCTAATACGTAACATTTGCTCAGCATATACGTTTGGTCACATGATTTTTGTTAAAATGTTACCTTCTCTTGGCATCATTAACCCTTTCACCATTCAGGGGCGTGCAGATTAACTGTACCTATTGAGAGTATTTGGACATCCTTCGCGGTACCCGAGTAACACACACTTACACTTACAACACTACATTTGCGAATTAACACTTTACACTCACACTTACAGTTAGAGAGGCGATAATAGTCTCAATGTGCTTTTCGCATTAAAATATCAACAACAACAAAATTCTACGAAAAATGCAAACTTGGCGGATCGTAGAGTTTATTACATTTGTAAGAAAGCGACCTGTTTATTAATGACACCCTGAAATTATACTACAGTAATTTTAAAAAAATTAATATACGTGTGTGTGTGTGTGTGTGTGTATGTTTTATCATTTACCTTTGACAATTTTTGTCCGATTTGATTCAAATTTGATTAAAACATCGCTCTAATACATTAGCCAGCAAAACCCGCTCGTTTCAATTTCACTTTACACTTTATACTCGTAATTATCCGACTTCACCACCGCAATCAACGTTAACTTCTGCATAAATTAGCGTTTAAAATTTTTTAAATTCATTGACGGTGGTTCATTTGGAAGGGAAGTTTTTAATGTTAGCTTTGGCGAGAGGAGTGAATAGAAAAAAGTCTACCGAACGGAAGAAATATGTAAGGAACAAGGAAACGAATTTCGTCTATCTATTTGTCTCTTTCTTTTTCTTCCTCCTTTCCGATAACAGTACACGCGTATTATATGAAAACGTTGGGTTGCTTTGGTTTTGGTATTTCTCCTTAATTGAAGAACGAGTGCACGTTGTAATACATTCGAAATTAATATAAACGTTTACAATAATTGTTAATATTCCTAGTTTTCTACAACATAACCTGAACAGCTGTTCAATGAAATCAGCTGATCGTTACGTATTGATATAAAACAACTGATCGTTTACTATGACTGTAATAAATAATATCTAAGCTAAGTTTTTGAAAAACTTACCAACAATTTTAGAAATTTTTTTTTACAAACTTTAGCAGTGTGGGTGAAACTAGGTGGAACACGATTGAAGTCATTTTTATATTTGGACAGTAAATATGTTTCAAAATATATTTACTTGAAACGTTGCAATCCGCATGGCCTAGTCTGCGTCGCGACAGTTCAGACGACACGGAAATTAGCTGTTAACAAAACGCTGATGTCTTAAATTGTACCCTTACCTCGGTAAATGCTTTGAAATCATGTGCTTGACTTGTGTTTTAAAAAAACACCGCAGTGCTAACCCCGGTTCGATCCTGGCCTCGAGGCTTGCACCGTTAAGCGGCTTGATTGCGTCCTTTGTACTCCAGTAATGGCACGTAATAACACATTACACTTTCTAATTCAGTCGGTGCACGACGGAGACAAACTGAACGAAACGATTTATCGATACATTTCAATTCCTCTAAAAAAATCGATTGTTCATTGATGCGGTTATTTTTAAGAATTTTTTCCAAGACGGTCAGGGTTCCATTTCGTATTTTCAGTGTATTTAAAAAGTATAAAACGATAATGTATGAAAATTTTTAATGTTGATTTTGATGGTGAAATAGGAATTTCAAAAAGGGTAAGATAAAGAAAAACACTAAAAAATTTGCTTCTATCACCACAGCGTGCCGTGATTATTTTCGCTAATATTTCGCTAATTTTCTGACCCCCTCAGCAAAATCATAAGGTGAACTTTAGTGTCAGCCATGAAGAAATTTAACATAAAGCTAAAGAAAAAATCAAGTAAAACACTGAAAATAATAAAAGTCAATAAAACTATATCTATTAATCAAAAAATAAACGATAGTAAAATCATCGCCATTCTAACTTTGTTAGAAATATTCTAAACAACCTCTCGTAAACCGCCAAATAAAGAATAAATAGAACAAGAAGATGTCAGTCAGACACCCAATAAACTTCTAAAAAAAAAATACCAAAATTAAAATAAATTTAATTTTTCAAAAAAGGAAATACCAATCATATAACTAAAAAACCAAAAAAAAAATATAAAAATAGGGAAAAGAAATAAATTAAAAAATTAGATACATAAGGAATTATCCGTTCCTTAGAAAATAATTTAATAGCATCAGAAAAAGGCTGAAAAATTCCTAAAAACCCTGTCCTATTGCTGAATATATCCTAATACAAGTTGCAACAAAGTTTTTAACAACAAAGGGTTAATTTCACTGTGTTGAGTATAATGATCTGCCTTGCTAGCTTCGTCAATTTTACGTTAGTTGACGCGTTTCGGAGAATCTCCATCTTCAAAAACTATATCTATCCATATATACGGAGACAAACTGAACGAAACGATTTATGGATACATTTCAATTCCTCTAAAAAAAAAATCGATTGTTCATTGATGCGGTTATTTTTAAGAATTTTTTCCAAGACGGTCAGGGTTCCATTTCGTATTTTCAGTGTATTTAAAAAGTATAAAACGATAATGTATGTTTTTCGTTTTTAATATTGATTTTTAATGTTGATTTTGATGGTGAAATATGAATTTCAAAAATGGTAAGATAAAGAAAAACACTTTAAAAAATTTGCTATATCCATAAAGATAGATAGATATAGTTTTTGAAGATGGAGGTTCTCCGAAACGCATCAACTAAAGTAGAATTGACGAAGCTAGACAAGACAGATCATTATACTCAACACAGTGACAACAATCCTAGCAGAAAAAAGAAGAATATAAAAAGAAAGGGTTAATTTCATTGAAAAATCACCGCAGGTGGTTGCAGACTAGCTGCACCTATTGAGAGGGTTTAGACGTCCCTCGCGGTACCCGAGTCTTACATTTACAACACTACACTTACGACTTTAACACTTTTCATTCACACCTACATTTATGGAGGCGATAATAGCCTCAATGTGCTTTTCGCCTTAAAATACAAACAAACAAAAAATCAAACAAAGTTCGAGCAATTAGCACACCGTTCTGAGCAATTCTGTATAAAGTTTAATATAGGCTACGTTAAAATTACGTAAATCAGAACGTTGCAAAATAATATTAACACTGACTTATACAATAACCTAATTCCGTCCGTTTAGAATCATTTACTCACTACAACACTCGTGTTAATGTGTGTTCAGTAGTAATGTTTTTTTATTGCAAAACTACACAACAATGATAAGGTGTTAGTTACAAGGTCGGAAAGAATAATTTCAAACCGATAAAACCCATAATTAGGCAAATTCCGGTGTTAAATATACTTGGTTTCCTTGGACAAACAGCAACTGATAAGCTCCCTGAACTAATCTAGTGGTTGCTGGTTCGAGTATTCAGATAAACACTTTAGAGTGATTAATCAACTGAAGCAGTCACTAAGTCCTTATCAGTGAATTTCCATTGCAAAATGACCTGTTGAAGCGGCCATCATGGTAAGACCTAGACCCGGATGATCTTAAAATGATCCCTGAACCTCAACTCTAGATCACTTTTTATTGGATTGTTAAAATTTATACACGAGGTAGGGTCAAAAAGTTCCCGGAATTGGTCAATAAACATTAATTGAAAGTACATACGTTACCCGTATTTTCCTTCAAAATACTCTTCTTCTGTATGTATACATTTATTCCACCGTTCATACAATTGTTGAAAACACTTCTAAAAGAAATTTTTGGAAGTTTCGTTTAGCCGCTTCGTCGCATTTTCCATCACCTCTTGCGAATCAGCAAAGCGATGTCCTTCCAATGACATTTTCAGTCGTGGAAACAGGTAAAACCGATGGTAATTTTTTTTTTATAATTGAGGCGTGCCCCATATAGTAATTTTTTTTTTATAATGAGGCAGTTTTATAAACTGAGGCGTGCCCCATATAGTATTTTTTTTTTATCATTGTGTTCACTGTGTGCTGGGGTGCAGTCCGACGGCTGGTCCCAATGTGTTTACGGCCTGGAGAGGTCAATTGGCTTGGTCCTCTTCAGCCTTCTTGTGATGTTGTCACTGCGGCATAGTAGTTGGACAATCTCTGTATTATTATGCTGTTATAACCTGCAATAATGCTTAACCGAGAGCTTTTTAATGACTTCCTGAACAGATGCAACACCTAGGTCCTTATGTATGTTTTCATTTCTCACATACCAAGGGGCGTTGACAATCGTTCTCAATACTTTATTTTGAAAAACTTGAATAATTTTACTATTACTTTTTCTTGTACATCCACCATAGGTCCATATTGGTCCTAGAACTTGCTTGTATAGCAGTATCTTGTTGTCTATCGAAAGTTCTGAATTTCTTCCAATAAGCCAAAACATTTTATTGAATTTGAACTGTAGCTCCTCTTTTTTCTTTTTTACATGCACCTTCCATCGGAGCTTTGCATCGAGTGTCATTCCTAGATATTTAGCACTGTTTGCATATGTTATACTCCTTTCGTTTAATATTATTGGTAATGGTTCATATTTTCTATTCGTAAAATGAATGTGTACAGTTTTTGCTTCATTAAGCTTTACTCTCCATTTTTTTGTCCATTGACTTACTGCGTTGGTGGCATTCTGTAATTTCTCTGTGACTTCTAAAATATTGTCCCCAACTGTTAAAATTGCTGTGTCATCTGCAAACGTTGCTACTGTGGAGTTCCCAGTAACTGGTATATCTCTAGTGTACAGAAGGTACAGTACAGGGCCAAGAACACTTCCCTGAGATGGTAAAAAATACGGTGCTTCCTTTACAACCTCACAAAGCCTGCAATTTAGCTCTTAGACCAACACAGCAACTAATGTAATTTTCTCGCTGCAGAGACAGGCGTCACTAGTCTAGCGGCTCCCGGTTACCCCCATTCCAGAAAAAGAGCGAATATTTTATGTCATTTGCTATGTTCCGGTGACACTATCATCACAAGATAGTGTTGAACCTTCAGCAGGACTTCCCATGCTTCAGTGGTACTAGGATTCGGTACTAGCCCGACGTCCACCTTAAAGGCCTCTCCGGCCTTCGGCCTCACACGTGAACAGTTGAGTCGGTTTCAGTTCCCCTAGCCGCCTCGGTGGCCTAGTTGATAGCGTACTGGGCTTTCACCCCGAGGACACGGGTTCGATTCCCGGCCAGGGATGGCATTTTCATACGCTATAAATCATCCCATCGTCTGCATCAGCCCAAGTGTGCACAATAGTCGGACGTTAAACACCAAAAAAAAAAATATCCTTTACAACCCTCAGATGAAAAATCAGTCTTCTGAATGGAAATCAAGAAACAACAAATTTCGCTTGGATAGAAGCCGGGGTAAAATGGTCGGAGGTGTCTTGATTTACAACGAATTTATTCTTGAAAGGAAAACATTAAACAAAGAACTGTACAAGGAAATTTTCAAAGACTACGAGATGCAGTTAGATGAAAACGATGTGGAAAATGGGCAGGGAACGAATGGTTTTTGTTGCATGACAATGTCCCATCACATTGATCGCTGATGGTGAAACAATATTTTGCCATGCACAATGTTACTACCCTGGAACACCCTCGTTATTCTCCCGACCTTGCACTACGGGATTTTATGTTTGCTTCCACGACTGAAAATGTCATTGAAAGGACATCGTTTTGCTGATAGCAAGAGGTGATGGAAAATGCAATGAAGGCTACTCAAAATTTTAAATTTTTGCATTGAACAACAATTGCATGAACATTGAAAGAAGCGTGTACATGCAGAGGAGGCTATTTTGAAGGAAAATAACGTTAAAATATTATACGTTCAATAAATTTTCGCTCACCAATTCCGAGAACTTTTTGAAACTACCTCGTATAAATAGTTCGTTAGCCAGCAAAATTCTTTCAGCAGTTTCAAAATGGCTGCCATTTTAAGTCTTTAAAAAATCGTTACTCTTTGTCATAATTTTTCATTTGAAAATCGATTTCACCATCGTAATCACCGTTAAAACCTGCACAAATTAGCGTTTCGAATTTTCAAAATCCGATAAATTATCTTTTTTTCAATTCAATTTGAAAATTTAAAACGCTAATACGTGTATATTTTAATGCTGTTTATGACGGTGGATCGTAGATAAAAAAGAACATAGATTACTTTTGGAAATTTGCTTCCATCACGTCAGCTACATCCGCGATAATTTCTTTTTTACAACAGGCTAAGTCGAACCGTTAGGTAGGATCCTTATTCCCGTCCAAATTGTTCAATTCGAGCCGGATCAGGGTGCGCTTTTGAAGAGTTGTTCTATTCGTAAAGTAACTTGATACATTGCCGTTGCTTCTTTCGTGCCCTTTCTCAAAGACCATTAAAGTAACTGAAGAATTCGATCTCAGGTTTAGGAGAAGAGTTCTGCTGTTTTTCTCTCAATTCTTCTAGATCATCTGGAAAGAGTTGCTCGATTTGGTTTAGGAAAGTTTCACTGTAGGCTCACTTAGTGGTTTGATTAGGTAGTTTTTGAATATAGTTCATATCCTGTTTTGTTTAGTTTTTTCGGTTAATTTTTTTTTTAATTACTGTGACTTAATATGGTGCTTTTGGAAGAGTTGCTTCATTCGTGTCCTTTCTCAACGACCATTGGAGGAGCTGATAAATTCGATCTTTGGTTTATGAGAAGAGTTCTGCTGTTTTTTCTCAATTCTTCTAGATCATTTGCAGAGAGTTGCTCGGTTTGGTTTAGGAAAGTTTCACTGTAGGCCCACTTAGTGGCTTGATAAGGTAGCTTTTGTATATTAGCTAATTCATGTTCTGTTTTGTTTAGTTCTTTCGGTTAATTTTTTTTTTAATTACTGTGACTTAATATGGTGCTTTTGGAAGAGTTGCTTCATTCGTGTCCTTTCTCAACGACCATTGGAGGAGCTGATAAATTCGATCTCTGGTTTAGGAGAAGAGTTCTGCTGTTTTTCCTCAATTCTTCTGGATCATTTGCAGAGAGTTGCTCAGTTTGATTTAGGAAAGTTTCACTGTAGGCCCATTTAGTGGCTTGATAAGGTAGCTTTTGTATACTAGCTAATTCATGTTCTGTTTTGTTTAATTTTTTAGGTGACTTTTTGTTTGACTGATTTAATATGCTGTCTTTGAAAAAGTTCATTCATTCGTGTCCTTTCTCAACGACCATTGGAGGAGCTGATAAATTGGATCTCTGGTTTAGGAGAAGAGTTCTGCTGTTTTTTTCTCATTCTTCTAGATCATTTGGAGAGAGTTGCTCGGTTAAGTTTAGGAAAGTTTCATTGTAGGCTCACTTAGTGGCTTGATTAGGTAGTTTTTGAATATTAGCTAATTCGTGTCCGGTTTTGTTTAGTTTTTAGGTGGGTTTTTGTTTGACTGACTTAATATGCTGTCTTTGAAAAAGGTAATTCATTCGTGCCCTTTCTCAATGGCATTGGAGGAACTGATAAATTCGTTCTAACGTGTTTAGGGCCAACATAAAACCGCGATTTTTTAAATCATGCTTTTGCTATCAGTGTTTATGTTTTTTTTTTTAAATGTAACCGTATTTTATTTTTAAAGAATTCGTACAGAAAATGAGCTACTGGAATTACTATCATAAGATCCAGATCCGGGACCTTGAAATGAGCGCCGTTCCTGATTTTTAGATTACTTTTTGACAGGATTACTTTTTTATATATGTTTTTTTTTTAATTCTTCTAGATCATCTGATAGAGTTGCTTGGTTAGGATCGGTTGTAGGATCGGTTAGTAGCTTCATTAGGTAGTTTCTTGATATTAGTTAATTCTTGTTAGTTTTTTTAGGTGATTTATTGTTTTACTGTGACTTCGTATGATGCCTTTGAGAGAGTTGCTTCATTCATGCTGTTTCTCAAAGACCACTGGAGGAGCTGGTAAAATCGTTTTCTGGTTTCGGACTTACATAAAATAGCGATTTTTTCGATTTTATTTTTAGGGACTGTCCACTGAAAATAAGCTACTGGAACTGCTATCAGAAAATCCAGATCTGGGATCTCAAAATGAGCGCAGATCCTGATTTTTAGATTACTTTTTGAGGGGATTATATATATGAAAGAAGAAGTCTCCTGAATGACTGATTGATTCATAATCAATGCAGAGCCAAAACTTGTTAGCTAGCGAATTTAAATTTTCATGATAAATTTATGTTACCATATAGGCGTGCACTAAGAAAATATTTTGCAAAAACATTATTTTAACACCATTAAACTACTTACCCAGTTCAAATTTAATAATCAACGTACAGCCAAGACTATCATAACTAGAGACTTGAAATTTCCAGGGTACCTTCTTATAACAATGTTGAGGTACACCACGAAAGCGTTTTGCAAAAAAATGACTTTAACGCCATTAAACTACTTACCCAGTCCAACTTTAATAATCTACGTATAGCCGAGAATATAATAGTTAAAGATTTGAAATTTTTAGGGTTACCACCACATGTAGGGGTGCACTGAAAAACGATTTTCCAGTATTCAATCCCTAAAGAGGTAAAAATGAGGTACAACAATTTTTACTGGAAAAATGTGTTTTTCGTCTGACCTTTTTAAAATGTAACTCTTAAGTATAAGTAATGAAATATGTTTTTCACCATTTCCCGAAACTCATCCCATAAATTGATTGAAAGGGGACAGAAAATGTAAAATAGGGGGTATACATTTTCAATTTTGCATTAAAAAATATTTTTTGGATCGTGTATTCTAGAAATATGCTATTAAACACAAATAATTAAACACATATTTCAACATTTTACAGAATTCATTAATTAAAAGAGTACCTTCCCTAAAAATATAAAAACAAAGTATCATTGGAAAAAAAGAATGTTTGCATTAGAGCAAAGTATTTTTATCGGATCTTCTTAAAAGAAAACAAAATATTCTAAAATAAAAATTATGATACACGTAATTCAGCATTTCCCTTCCCAAATTCATCCCCTAAAAGGACAAAAATATAAAAGTGGTATAAATGTTTGTATTGGACAAAAATATTCTTGATCAGATTTTCTTAAATTCGAATGGAACATGTTTAAAGACAATAAAACAACATATTCAGGTTATAATAATATTTTTTCATATTCACTGTAAAATAATCATGAGTTTAGATGATCACGCTTTTATTAATATATTTTTTTATGTTTCTAAATTATTACATTACTGAAACAGTTTAAGTTTCGTGGGTGAAGCCGCGACGGGTAATACTAGTATATATATATATATATATATATATATAACCCTCCCCCCGTAATAGTAGTATATATATATAACCCGGCCAGGGCTTGGCATTTCCATACGCTATAAATTATCCCATTGTCTGCATTAGCCCAAGTGTGCACAATAGTCGGACGTTAAACAGCAAACAACAACATATATATATATATATATATATATATATATATATATATATATATATATATATATATTATTATTATTATTTGCGTATAAACCCTGTTGGATCACGCAAAGCATTCCGACTCATGTCTTGTTTTCGTTCTAATCCTCCACACCTCCCTCATCCTGTCCCCATGGATCCTCTTCCGCTCCTCCGTCCATTTTACCCCTGCTCTCTTTGGGATTTCATTCTCTGGGACCTTCCAACCGAGCATCTTTCTCCTGTATGCGCGCCTGTCTTCAACGTCTGTTGAATCTATTTCTGCGTCATGTAGGTTTATTACGACTTGTGTGATCCACGACGTTATTGATTTGACACCTTGTATATACTTAA